>JALLPE010000608.1:0-15991 GCA_036940025.1 Conticribra weissflogii | reverse complement strand
TGTGCAAAAGCAAAATACAACTTACTTGTGTCTCTTGGCAAGTGGGGCACCAAGTTGCAAGAGCAGGAGGAACTCATTGCACTCAAGGCCCAACTTGAAGGCATGAAGGATGCCGCTCTCCAGCTCACCAAGAAACTCAAGAATGCTTTGAACCAACCCAAGGGCAAGATGAAGAAGGACAAGCAAAGCAAAAAGGGACAAAGGAAGGATGAGGCATGAAAGATGATTCCACCAAAAGAAGGTAAATCAACAAGCAAGCAGTTGGCAAAAAGACATGATTCTAGTGCAAGCACCACATAGTTTTCACTGTCCAAAAGCCACAAGACTGCAAGTTTGGAAGGGAGCAAACAGGAGGCAAGCACAACATGTTTTCCAAAGCAGCAGTGCACAATAGTAATGTAGGAGATGATGATAAAGATTATGCCAAGGCTCTTTTTGTAAGTCTCGACATGCACAACAACAACTCCAATGAATGAATGTTTGCACTGGCATGGCTGCTCATGACCTCAGTCTTTCTGACAGCCATGGCCAGGTCCATCATCAACACCTCTACTCTCTACCCCCTCCCAACGATTCTGTTGTATCAGCCCCTGTTGCAATCAATCAAGTCACACACAATCTCACCCATCAGCATTATGTCAGTCCTTGCAAGTGGCAATGCTTGCATTGCCACAAATGCAACTGCAATACCAATAAATTAGCAGCCAAAATCAAGTTCACATACCCCAGTAAGCTTCAACCACAGGTACCCAGTGCCCACCTCTCCACTTTTGTGTGCTTACTTCTGGTGCATCCTGCCTTTCATCTGACAGCACGCTGCTACCATCACCCTCCAATCCACTGGTAAATTGTTGAGTGGTACTCACCTTCACTCCAAATAGGATTGCAACTCATTCAAGGTTGGTGTCAATAGCCAAACATCAAGAATTATGTCGCTGCTCATGTCCCAGTACACTGTTCTCCATCCATTTCCAGTTTCTGTCACTGGCATTGGCATTGGCACATCTAGCCTTAATGTCCAAGGTATTGGCTTTGACATCAAAGATGACACCGGTCATTGCCACTCTGTTGCAATTCTAAACAGTATATACTTTCTAAGCCTCATTTACATCCTCCTATGTCCACAACACTGTATTCAAGAAACTGGGTCTGGCACGAAGATTGAAAGCAACAGCAAGTCATGCGGGTTAGTGTGGAAGGGCACGTTCACAAAAATGGTACAATTTACCAGCACAATGAATGTACCCACTTTTTTCTCTGTTGCCAGAACCAAGCATACATAGCCCACAAAGGCATTGTTGTGTGCACCATTCTGTTCTACTGCCACAAGGTTGTCTAAATTCTTTGGTAGAAACCTCTGGGACCAGATTCAAACAAGTTCTTGGCCAAAGAAAACATCATTGTCAGGCCAAGGATCAAAATGAGGAAAAAATTGTGGCCTTTGGTTTCAGACGCAGTTTTTTAACAACTGAGGGTGCCATTGTTGACCCCCTTCTTGTCCACCACAAAAGAGCACTCATTATTGATTTTGTCTACCAACTATGTAAGAACCAGACGCAGCCAAGGCCAAAGACCTCCAATCACTCATACACTGGCATTATTGGCTAGGCCATTTATCTTTTGATAGCCTCCACTGACTGGCTAAAGATGGAGAAATTCTGCAAAAAATCTGCAAAGTCATCCTGCCCAATTGCATTGGATGCCTCTTTGGAGCTATGAAAAAAACCCCATGGTGTACAAAAGCAAAATCTAAAAGCCCAGTCATTCTGGCCACTTCTTCCAGCAAATGATCTCTGTTGACAAATTGTAATCCACCCTAGTTGGATTCACTGCGTAACTAAAAGGACAACTCACCAATCAATGCTACACTGTTGCAACATGTTTGTGTTGCTCCTGCCTCAAATATATCTATTTAATGCAAAATCTTTCCTTGGAAGTAACAATTGTAGCCAAGCAAGCCACTTTCAACCAATTTCCAGAACATCACAGCATTACCATCTGGCATTATTATTGTGACAATGGTTGTTTTGCAGACAATGCATTTCCAAACCACTTTGAGCAGTGTTGACAATATGTTAGCTACTGTGGCATTGTTGCCCTGAAAAGCTATTTGTGATCAGCAAGAAAATACAAGAACAAAGCTCTTGCATACTATTGCATGCTGGCCAAGAGCCACACTCATTGCCTTGGAGCTGTATGCCCTAAACTATGCTGCATACTTGCACAACACTCTTCAAACTTTGCAAGGGAATGTTTGTAGACTGGAAAATTTTGGGGTATTTGGCAGAGGCTTCAATTTTTGTCATTTCTATACATTTTGGGGTGCTGCCTATGCATTAGTTGGTTTCCTTGTTTCAGAAGAATTGATTCCTACGTGGTCTCAAAGAGCAAATTGTTCTCAATCTAGACCCAAGGCCCTTTCACACCAGGAATGTCAGTCTGGTACTTAAACTTACTACCAGTCTTGTGTCACCTCAGTAACACTGCAAGTATGTTAATACTTTGACACAGTAAGATACAATCAATTAGATATAGTACCAGTACATACATGGAAACTCCTAGCAGGACTAGTATGCACAGACAGTACCCCTACTGTTGAAATGCAAAGCTCATCAAAGTCCATGTAGGAAGGAACTACAGTATTAATAATCCAGCACAGTTCAATCCCACACAGGATCAACCCAGTACCACTCAAGACATTGATTATGGTTACAGGAAGTTGATGAACCAAGTATTGACACTGAACTTAGTCAGAAACTTAGGGAGCTCAAGTGCCAACTGCCAAAATTCCTAGTGACAACCCAATGACTCCATCTCCTCAACTAGAGGATAGTACCAATTGAAGAGGCAGAAGTCAAAATATGCCTAATGCTATGCAGGAATCTATCAAGCAGCAAGATTTCTATGGCAACTGCAACATGCAAAACATGGCTAAGCAAATGATAGAAGCTTCTTGGAAAGAATTGGAGAATGATGCCCACCTTGGACTTCAAGAATGTATGCACTATGAAATTGCATTCCACAAAGGAATGATGGGGGAAATCATGCACATGCACCAGGCAATAGTTCAGACTGACACCCCACAGCTCATTAATGCTGTGATTGAGGAAATCAAGGCCCACGTAGAAAAGGAGCATTGGGTACTTAACAAAAATAGTGAAGAACTGGACAATACTAGTGTAATTCTAGCAGTATGGTCAATGCATAGAAAATGTTTTCTCACTACCAATACAATCACCAAGTTTAAAGCAAGACTTAACACACATGGTGACAAACAATTGAATGGTACATGGTATGATCTACTACAAAGCCTATGCCACAGTCATCATGTGGTATGCCATACACCTGCTTATTTCTTTCTCTATACTTTTTGGACTTGCACTATGCCAACTTGATTTTATACTTGCCTATACTCAAGCATCAGTAGAGACTGGCATATACACCAAGCTACTCAAGGTATTGAAACCAAGAATGGTACTTCCAAGGACTATGTAGCGAAACTACTGGCGCATCTCCATGGCCAAAAACAACCTGGTAGAAACCAATAGTTAGTTGAAAAACTAGCCAGAATTGGATTCAAGGAATCAACTGTAGGTGAGTGATTTTCTATTGAAAGAATGTTATTTTTATTGTGTGTGAAGTTTTCAAGGACAACACCAGTGCCCTGGAACTAGCGAAACTTTCTAAGCTTGTCCATATACAAAGCATGTCAACCTATGTTGTTAACACCCCTTTTATAACACATCAGAATCGGACTAATCAAGATTTTTCTGATCAATTCCATGGTACAAATTGCTGATATATTCACAAAAGCCCTTTCTCAAAATTCTTTTATACATCATTGTAAGCACCTCTGTAGTAAGTGAAACTCATAGATAGCAAGACATCTTGGGAGGGAGTGTGGGATTTGTACCAACATGTCCCATAATGTTTCAAAACAGAACTGCCAGACAGACCTTCCAATGATGTGTTTGGATTGGATCTGAGATTTCTACCAAAAGCCTCTTTAGAGTTTTCAACACATTTTAAGTATGTTCTACATGTATCCTACATAGTAGCTAGTATTTACAGCTCCAAAACTCTCAAGATTGTTTTTTCAGCTGTTAGAAGTCTAGCAACAAAGTAGTTCAGCAATTTTTACTATTTTTAAGCTCACAAGTTAATTTACAACTATTTTATTGTTGCAACTACAACTTATTTAACAAGCCCACTGTGCTAATTTAGGGATGCCCTTCCTTTAGCAGTAACCTACCATTGAGATCTCCCAAGGTATACATTGTAACATCACATGTTATAGCTTTACAAAGACTTCCAACAACATGGTTGTAAACCAAAAAAGAGAGAGATCTATATCTCTACAAAGTATGGATCCAATAAAGCAGATGCATTGAATATAATGTTAAAAAAAAAAGATGTTTATTTTTTGCAAATTAACCAAACATCATCTATGGCAAAAAGACCATTGCAGCTTTCAATAACATTTATTGCAATTGCACTCTTTGGGTTGCATCCATTCCCTCTGATTACAGGAAATAGCAAAGCATTATAATGAATTTTCGATTTCTTTCCAGATTGGACATTTGCATCTATTCTATTTTCTTCTCTCTTGTTTTCCATGTGCAGTCCTAAGTTTGGCTTGGACTGATGTAGCTGAAATAATTTGACCGTATTTGGTTTCTACTTTGGTAGGTTTTTGTTTGCTCTCAAGTTCTGAAATCTTATTCAAGGCACTCATTTCTTTTTTGGCTAAAGTGGTCTTGATCTTTTTCAACCTTTTTTCAATTATTGTTTTCTCATTAATTGAATTGATCCATTTTTCCCTCATGCAGATTTTCCTCATTGGTTTGTTTCAAAGCCAGCTTTTCTGAATTCTTCACTCTGGAAAAAATTTCGAAATAGCATCCGAAACGATGAACCAAAAGTTTATACCTGGTTCTTGTTGCCCTACAGCTTTGGAATAAATGTTGACATTCTCCATATCAAAGGACTTTGGTGACAGTGATCGAAGAGCTGCAATGATTTGAATCAAATAGACAGGCATTTGGGACAAATCTTCCATCAAGACTAAAGGTATATTAACGTTGGCAGAAGGTTCAAGTTGACAGAAGTCTTTGCAAAAGTGACCATAAGGTGAATTGTTTTGAAAATATCCTTTGCAAAATAATCTGAACATGCAGTTTGATGTTGACACAGTCCAATTTTTGTAAATACTATGGCATCAAGTGCAAATAATATCAGATGATAATGAATCTGGTTTATTTTGAAGTTCGAATGAATGTTGTGCATCCAGTTGATACACTTACCTATATCACTGTGGATGATTTGTTGAATAGTCATTGCATTGATAATATGTTTTGGCTTTTGTTCAATTGATTAGTGTGTCCAAGTAGATGGCATTCAGTGATCAGTGTCTGTATTGGAATGTGAAAATTCCTGCAGTGGATTATCCAGTTTGGTGCAGATTCAAATTACTTGTTTGATTTATTGTTCAAAACAAGTTCATCATCTTTTTTGAAATACACAGCTTAGGGAAGATCGATGTGGGTCTTATTCTGTAATGGATCCATGTTGCAGCTTACTCTTGATCTCCTTTTATCATCAGTGGTCCTTCCAAGCATACCAAGCAGGAATGGGATGGCAGTGGAATTATCATTTCAAATCAATCTGTGGTTCTACTAGAATTCAAGTGTGAATGGGGACATCTTTCAAGTTAAACAACATTGCTGATAATGATGGTAGTTCACCAGCAATTTTGGAAGCATACACTTTCAACTGTGACATATTTTCCATGGATATCAATACAAAACACATGTTGCTTGAATTGTTGAGGTGAAACTTTTCCTGTTTGAAATAAGCCAATGGTCTATCTGCTCAAAAATAACTGTTTTGAAAGAGTTTGAAGATATAGTCTGAACTGGAAATTGCCTGCTGATAATTTCATAAAATGATACACTAAGTTTCAAGTTCAGTTGGAATGCCATATGCAGAAGGTTTTAAAACCCATGGCTTTGTTTAGTCAGCTCTCCCTCCTGTCATGTTTCTAGTCATAGTGAATCAAAGCAAGAATGACACAATCTCCAATTCTGAGCTTTGAGCTTTGACATTGGAATATGGAAAATATGTCATTAAAAATATTTTCATGTCCCTTGACCAGATCCTTTGGCAAAAGATGCTTCAGGGTGTTTTTGTCTACAACTTTATGTTGGCAGGAAAGCAGAGAGGTCTTTGCAGCAATAAAAATTGAAAATTGTAGAATTACTATAACCTGGTCACAAGTACTGCCTGTCCACCTTTAACCGGCTAACAATCACTTCTTGCCAATTTTTGCAAGCAACAGCGGTGCCAACAACCAACATCTTTTCTCAAAACAACCTCCAAGTTACAGAATGTTCTGAAACCAGTGACATTGCTTTGTCTGTTCTCCCTCTTTTTCTGTTTCTAGTCATAGTATATTAAGGTAAGAATAACCTGATTTGTAATCCTTAGCTTTGGCATTGGAAATTATATCTTTAAATATACTTTTATGCCCCTCCATCTCCCAACTTCAGCAGTTGACTTTCCGCTTGTTGCCGGCAGCTGGACTTGATGAGTCAAATCGCCAGCAATATTTCTCCTTATCTCCACATTGTTTGGGTGGCTGAGTTGCTGTGGGTCAAGATGAGTGACCCTTGGCTCCTGTTCTTAGATGGGTCAATGGAATTAATAGATGAGCATTTGTTGGGAGATCTTGTGGCTGCAGAGGAAAGAACTGGATCGCTTCCCAATCATCATGATTGTGTGGACTGGGCATTTGACCAAGTATATTGCCATTGTCGTGCCTGATCTGATTGAGGACATTCTGATCTCATCCTTCATGATTCCAACTTTGTCATATCAAATTCTGCTTCCAAAGCATCCATCATCATTTTCGTTATTCTTCATCCTGCTGTTTCTCCAAACAGCAGAGATGGGGCTATCATTAATTGCTTTGGAATAATTTTGGATCCTCTTCACAATTGTAGCCCACTGATGAGCAGTACATAACAGGTCATCGCCTAATGCCATTTGTGACACTGTGTCCATCCATTCCTCCTTTGTTTGTCACTCAACGGTGATTGGTTCACAATCTGCATATTCCAACATCAGAAAAAATGAATATTCCAAAGCCAAAGCACATCTGTCCAATGCTCTCAAAACTCAGCACCTTCAGGTACTTGCACAACTGACAGGCAAAGAAAAAGGCACTTATTACAAGTTGATTGATATCTTACTTCCTTTCAGTTGTTTGGTACTTGGCAATGTCCTTGAGCACTCTAATGGGTAGTGATTTTTGATGCAATGGGCTTGGGTCTTTGTTTTTTAAAGCGCAAAACTTGTGCAATAGAAGTCGGCTAAGCTCACCATCCTCGTCCCAAAATGGATTTGGCCTGTTGCGTTTTCTAAAGATTGATGTCATAAATGAAATAGAATTTAGGACTGTGCTCTCAGCCCGGGAGTCAACATTTGATCCTGAAAATTGTCCTCCACAAACAGCCATGTCAAAGGCTCCAAATAATTTGCTCCACTCACTTCTCCCAGCATTGTTGAGAAAGATATCATCATTGATTCCAATGGATACACACCATTTGACCCAACAGTCCCACTACCAAGCTTGGTCATCATGTGTTTTCCCCATAACTGCTCTTTTGTGGGCATTCTCTAAAGCAGTCAGGTCGGCTTTCTTTCAGCAATGGACAAATGCTTAAGATCTCTGGTATCTGTGATAGGAAGCAAGATTTCAAGATTCTGGTGAGTCCTTCATCACTCTAATCATCATCTCAAGAGAGATTCTTGGAGAAATCATTATAGCAGCCTGTAAACCATTGACTGTAGTCTTTGATCATAAAAGATGATAACTGTTTGGTATGTTCTCTTGTCACATCTCTCCTGAATATCACTTCTACTGGGTGGTTACAGTTCACCTCCTGGAAGTTTGTCTTCCTTATCCTCCTTTCTGACTTCTGATGTCAAGTTGTCTGTCATTGACATTGAGCAATCCCCAGTGCTCAAGTCACCATCAATGATATCAACCCACAATGTGATTATGAATACATGCTTGAGGAGATTGTTGGAGGCCTGAAAGAGGAGCCTGGGAGGGAGGTAGAAGTGCCAAGCTTTGCCTTAACGGAGGTAGCCGCCAAGTCTTATTGGGCATGAGTCTGATAAGTAGGCATCAGTGACTTGAAAAATTGATAAAATTTATATCAATCTTGCCATGGGCTATTGCAAATGATATTGATAAGGTGTAGGCCGCATTCACTATGCTTGTCAATCTTGATCCTCCTTCTATTCTTTGAGCATTCATGTAGCTTGCAGAGGGGACTGAGGAAATGATGGACAAAAGGCATGACTACTCCAAGGTATGTGAATCTGCCAATGTTATGTTGGAGTTCCTCTGAAGGGGTGACTCCTCAGGCAATCATTCCTCTTACATCCTTAGACCATGGGATGAATTTGTTTGTTGGAAGAGACATAAGGAGCCAATGGAAATCTAACAACAACCCTTGAATCCTCTCTTTTTCCTCTGCAGCTGCTTTTGCCTCCAGTTTGTTGTGGGCCTCCACTTCCTTGTTTGGTAGTAGCGTGTTTCTGTGCTTTTGACAAGCAATCATATCAATTGTGGGTAAAGTCAAAGCTTCCATCCTCTCCACATCATTGTCAACATCCACCATGAGGGAAATTACATCATTGAAGTGGATATCTACGATGCATTTTGGATCCAAGGGCTCATTGATCACTTGTCCTCTTACTTGTGCAAGCAGGATAAGGTCTTTTACACACTTTCTTTTTGGCACCAACTTTTTTGCACTTGATTACAGAATCCTTGGGTCCCAAATGTCATTGTGAAGAATTACCATTGACAGGTTGCAAAACATCTCTAAAACCGCTCCTTACTTGTATGGCCCTGGTAATCCACCAAAAGTTAGTTGCAGGGACATCACATCAATATCCTTGTCATGATGTTGGGTGCAAGTTTGCAAACCCCCTTTGTGATTGAGATGGATTTGATGGTTGGCCAATTTGAAATCAAGTTTTGAACAAAAAATCCCTTTTGTTGGATACTTCTTCCAAGAAGCCACTGTCCAGTTTGTGAATTGTTTGATAGAGTTACCAAACATGCACAAAAAGTGGAGTCTCTTCTTGACTGGGCTATTCACTGAAGTCTCAAAGCTGAATTTTTAGGGCTGATCATGAGTTAGTTGGTCTTTTTCCATATTTCTTCTGTGCATGTGAATGGTGTTCTGGTTCATTATCTTCATCAGAGCTATGAGAGTGTTTGGAATCTTTGGCATATTCAAAAGCAGCAGCAGAAGAGATTAGTTGTGTGACATCCTTTTCACAGAGTTTCTGCTGCAGTTCAGGCTTCTTCTCAACTCCTTTGTGATTGCCAAATGCAATTGCAACCAACAACTCTTGGTGACTGGCTTCCATATCAAGCTCCTAAAATGGCCATTCTAATCCTTGTACTCAACAACTTCTTTATGTGGCCCCAGTGTGTGTGCATTCTGAACAGCTCTGTTAGCACCTCAACTCATCTACACTTTGAACCATTTTCAAGCAGTGTGTCTTTCTGGGACTTTAGTGTTTTGTCAATATTGAACTTGTGCTTGGACAAGAGAAGGTATTTCTTCTGAGGGGCTTTTTGTTTTAGCTAAAAGACAAAGTCTGGGGATTTGAGCTCTTCTGTTGGTGATGCCAATACGTTTACAACAACTTCCATCAAGTTGGATGGCCAGCATATCTCAATTGTTGGCTGGTTCAATTCTGCAAGTGTTTTGAGAAGAGGCAGAGATTTGCCTCTGTTAGATTATATTTCCTTGATTGCCATTATTGAGTCTTGATCAATTTCAGCTGCAAGAGTCTTTGCCATTTGGTTGATCAAGATTGATCATGACACATTTAGATGTACCTTCTTGGTTGAATGGGTTTCCCCTTTTCTCTCTGATGAAATGTTTTCAACTCTGATACTCTCTTATCTCAACCAGAAATGGATCAAAATGTACCTGCTTTGTTGACTCACGTAGTAGTTTTTTCGTTCCTTGTTGATCTACACTTTTTAATGCTGCCACAATCCCTGATGCCTTTGATTGCTTTGCTCCACTTGATTCCTTTGACCAAGATGCTTCCAACAAATTTACATTGGTGGGAAAGTGGGGAGGTCTTTGTGGCAGCAAAAATTGAAAATTGTGAAGGTTTCTTTGTTGGAAAAAGATAAAAAGTTCACATCTTCTCCACAGTAGTAGACATGCAATGGATGGACATGATGTGCTTCTTTGCCACCGGTCTCAGTTTTTGTCAGCCGATGGCAAAGGAAGCTGTGATGTCCGCCTCAGGCCGTTAATATAGCTTAAAAACTATATCGGACGACAGCTTGCTGCCCACCTTTACCTTCCTCTCTCAAGGCACAGCATGGTGCTGTCACCGCACTGCCATCACCGGCCATGGAGGGGTGCCAACACTTTTTTGCTTACTGTGTTTTGGAGATGTGGTGCTGGCATAGAAAGTAATCTGACGGTCTACGGCTGTCTGGAAAAAACCTTGCCAGCTGCCACTTCCCGTAGTGAAGGCCGCGCCCATCATCACGGCACCAGACCTTTGTCACCATGTTGCTTGCAATCAATGCTTTGTTCCTATCTCTCTCCCTCCGGGTGGTGGTCCAACAAGCTTACACCACACTGTAGTATTGGCCCACAACCCATCAACAGGGACGTGTCCACATTTCTCCCTTGGAGCGTTGCTCTGTCCGCTGGCGCCTTACTGCCGCTTAGGACAGTTGGGCCTCTGGAGGCAAGGTATGGCAGGGTCCAATTATGTGCTACTAATTGTCCCATGTTTTTGCCACTCCTCCTCCACTTCTTCTACTCTTAGTTGTACCTAGTAAGTAGGCGGTTCAAATGAGCGAATCTCCATCGTGTTTACACCACCTCTGGCATGCAGAAATCCAATAACCCGGCCGTTAAAGGTATCACATCTCCACCTTCATATTGCTACCTATCGCGTCTGGTCAATTTCTGCCGCCAACTGTGGTGCCGACAACCATCTCCTCCTCACTACAGCCTCCAAGTAATGCATCTCTCAACTGTGCACCTGCTGTCTCCATGTATCATTCGATGAATATTTGCTGCCTGGACAATATGATTCAATTCCTCGAAGATAGAAGCAAATGCGGATTCACCATAGTCAATGGGTCAAAGTGTTTGATATTATCAGTTAAACCGATTCAGGTAATGAACAAGAGCGGCTCGTCATTCTTGTTGTAAAATGGAGCATTCGGTAGATGAACGCGAAATCTTTCTTGCAACAAGTCTTGAGGTAGTCTCATAGTCTTATTTTGGCAGCTGTTAGTCAATATATGAATGAAAAAGTCCAGCAAGAACCTAATTTAGTTTAATTCTGATTAATATAGGGACAACAACAACCGAATTATGTCTGTTAGGTCCAAGGGAACATTTAGCGAAGTGTTAAGAGGAGACCAATAATATTTTTGTACAACCTCAGAATGATGCAATTGTAGCATTGGTTGCTTTTTTTCAAATTTTGCATGGTTTTCGGATTTGTATCGATTAATTCCCCACCAGGCGATTCCTTCTTGGATGGCGACTTTCACTTCCTCAACATGTTTCGGTTCTTTGATGGTGGGAAAGCCATTCTCCTCATGAGACTCAAAATAGTCCACATTGATGTTGTTGAAGCGAGGTTCAAGATATGCAATATTCGTCCTCTGTAACAGGCGTTTTTTTTTTTTCGCCATGAGATTGTAATGAGGCCGTTATATCTTGTGCATCATGCTCGTCATAATGCTGCAAAATCTGTTGGCAGGCTATTTTTACTTGATTTCATTAGGATTGCAATCTACTTCTTAGAAAATTGAAATGGACCGTCGAACATGAGTGCTCAAGCAAATTCTCCTCCATCTAGAGAGAGACAGATAGTATTTGGATAATTCTTCAAACGCGGAATTTTCTTGAAAATATACGAGAACAACTTATGTGAAATGATGGTTTGCTCGAATGAAACGCAAGCAAACTTCTCTTTGAGATTGCGCATCATCTCCTAACTAACGACCTAGATAAACTGTCGATGCTAGAAAAATCACTGGAAATGGTCGGATACTATGGTTACAATATACTCGATTTACCTAGGATATAGCACCGCGACGAAAACTACACCGAACACAAACGACCCCGAAGAAGCAAAAGCCAATAGATTTAAGATATAAGTCAAGTCTCTAACCCGCAAGTCTCAAAAAATTCTCGAATTCCTTAATCATTCGAAGTACTTCCTTTTCTCTACCGAGTAAATCAACCTCTTCGTTTGCCAATTCCACTCCATTGTCATCTTTTTTCTTGATGGCTTCAATTTTATTCCTATTCCTACGAAGTCTCCGAAGTTCGGATTTGCTTGTAACATTGTGGACACCAGATGCTTGCGTTTTTGGAGCACGTTCACCATCACCGATGACCAATCCAGAAAAGTATTTGTGGATGGCTACCAACGATGTGCTCACGAAGTCAAGATGTCCAGGCAGGGAAAACGAAAACCAAGGAATCTTGCGTACGACCGGCTCAATCAGAATGTTGGAGAAGATTTTGATGTTCTTGAAGTTAAATGATCTCCCTGATAGCGATGGCAGAACTCCTTTGATTTTGACGACGTATGCTGGCATATCAAGCGTGTCTTCCATAGATGCAAATATTCCATACCTGTAGCTTAAACGTTCGATATGGCGGATCTCATCATAGTAGTCTCCAAAGTATATCGCTTTTTTAAAATTTCCTCTATGAAGCCATTTGAACATGGACGCGGTTGTTGCAACAGTCCAAATGGCATAAACACTACCGCAAATACTGCAAATAACATCAGAGAATGATGTATTATACTTGGAATTCAATTTAAATGAACCAAACGTCTTGCAACAGACACAGTTAAGACCTCCGTGGATGAGTTGGTGGATAGCCGCTGCTTTGACGATGTGGTGTGGCACGCCTTCGGATGATGTCTTGGTCCATGTTGCGGTCACTGCAGTTCTTGGATCTTCATCGGCATGAGAAAATCGAATGAAAGGGTCGATGTAATCCTTAATCCGAGGGATCTTGCGGTATGCACTGCTCAACACAAGATTTCCATTCTCCTTGAAGAATGGAGCGAATGGAAGATTTGCGCCAAATCTTGCTTCCAACAAATCGCGTGTGTTGCTAAACGTTACCCTCTTGCCGTCACTCATCATTTTTCGAAGGAAGAAGTCGAGCAAAAACTCGATAGCATCCGAGAGATCGCGAGGGACATTGCAAGTGGTGTCGGGTGGTGTCCAACGACTCTTATCGCCGTGGAAACGCATGATTGATTCATCCACTGCCAGCTGGTAGAATTTTGCGTGATCAATGCTGCGGCCTTTGTCGATGCCCCAGCAATCTAGCTCATCTTGAATCGCCATTTGAACTTCATTGGCATTTTTAGGCGCAGCCATGGGTGGAAGGTACTTGTCGTAACGTACTTTTCGATTCGCAAAACTGTTTGGACGACGTGGCTGCGTCGGTGTGTACAGTTTTGAACGAATCGGTTTCTCTTCAAATTCACGAATTGATGCAAAACCAGTCGTCTTAAGTTGGCGCTCTCTCTCATCAGGGATGTCATCGACATAGTTTGCAGATATCAATTGCTGCGCTTTTTTTTTCTTCATGGTTTGGTAGGTAATTCAATTTTATGTATTCAGAATTATTTTGGTCACAGGAATGCTTGTTTAGCTCATCTCAATCTTGGTCGCGTTTGCTAAGTCTCGTCCAAGCATCAACTGGAATATCCTCCCTCTAGAGAGAGAAAGAGAGTATTTGGATGGATTCGTTAATGTGAATGTGAAAATTTCATTCCTACGTTACACTCGAGGTGATGATTTTGAGAGGATAATATCTTAATTTCTGGCCGTGGGGGCGGTTGTGAAGGGCCCAGGGGCGTCTCTCTCAAGACGAGGGCGTCGATTCATTCTCTGAGAGGGTGGTGTCTTGATACCATTGGTTGATCTCCAACTTAACCTGGACTCCATTACGGTAGGCAGGAGAATTATTACATTGTATGTCTCAAAAGTCTTCGTCACAAGCGTTCTCCTCACCGTGCAAAATCTAACGATCTTTTACCTACTGCGAAAGTAAAATGGCAGCTACTCAGTACACTTGGCAACGTTGAAGTTCAATCTGGCGAAAAAAGACATGTTGCTTGGAATGAATAATCTTATCTGTACAAGTAGAAAGGAACATGTCTAACCTTAGAGGGATGACGAGTCATGTTCTATAATCAAGTTAATCATTCCAATCATCAACTTTATCCATCCTGGTTTCATATATGATGATCTACATCCGCCGCCTGCCGACAGTACGCCGAGGAGTGGAAAGATTCGGCGATCCCGTCACTGATCCTCCGGCTCCTCCACGCAAGCTTTTTTCGTCATCTAAAAGGCCTTTCTGCTTAAGGAATGCAAGTTGAGTTTCTCTCTGCTTGGCGATTCTTTCTTGGAGAGTACTCTGACGGAGATTAGAGGGAATGACAATTGAGATGAGGTCGAGATTGGGAACAAATACAAATGGATCAATTATAGTTAAACTAGTGTATACGAGAATCTTCACGTACCATAGTTTCAGATGCTGTATCGTCATAATCACTATACCCATCGTCACTTGTCGGGGTTCTAACACCCAACACTGATTTATCGACGGCGCTCTCAATGACCTTGCCCAATTTAGAGAAGAAGGAATTGGACTGTTCGACAGTTTCACCGTAAGAAGAACGATCACCGACCGACGACGACGATCGGAAGGAGTGTTGGTTATGTATAACATTGGCATGGTTGCCGTTGGTCCTGCTGTTGTTGTTGTTGTTGTTGTTATTGTTGTTTTTCGAAGAAATACTGGCATCATCTCTGGGTTTCATCGGAGACGCCGATCGATGCGTGTTGGATTTGGCATCCGCCTCGAGCCGTGCCCTCTGAGCGACGCTGAGACGACTGCCGCCACTGCCTTGACTTGCAATGTCTCCTTGGCTATCTACTCTCTGCATGCTGCCACTTCGACTTTCGCCGTGTTTGGCATTGTTATTGACATTTCTGTGGATGTTGGTGTTGGTGTTGGTGTTGTTGGGCATCATATTCTCGATGGTCTCGAGACGTCGTTGCGTGGACGACACGCTCAACGACACGCTAGAGGAGCTCGTTCCTCCGGTAGCGTTGCTGACATAAGCAAGTAGGATTTTCCTCCTCTCCGCCAAATCGTCGTCGATTTGACGTTGAGTTCGATCTTCGGTGATATCGGAGACGCGGCTTTTGTTATCGTCCATATCTTCTTCGTCCCGATCCGCATCGGGGGTGGGTAGTGCCGAACTGGAAAGAAGGCTGTCGTTAATGGAGACGATTTTCATGCGGTTTTCCACTGGTTCTTCGGCGCTGACATTGGTTATCTTCGGCATGTTGATCGATTGGTGGGTTGAGGAGACATTGGTTTTATTCATGACTGTATTCAAAATACTGGCGGTTGTGACCGAGTTGTTGGAGTTCGATTGAACTGGAGTTTTGACGGGTTCCGTGGGCATAGATTGGGACATGTTGGCTTCTTCCGGTGATCCAGGGTGTGTGATTTTACCTTCGGTTTTTGCGGTCAACGAGTTGCCCGGAAGACGTGCAGATGTGACGCTGATGCCATCGAAACTCGATGCAATTGCATCGTCATCGTTGGACTCATTCGTACTACCGGATGGGCTGGTGTCGGTATTCCCACGTTCGACAGGAGCTCCTGTCTCTGCAGATTTTTCGGATGAAAAAAATCCACTTGCGGCGCCGTTGTTATCTTCTTGCAGATGATCCTTCGGCTCCATGGATTCCTTCTCCGTCGCACCATTATATTGGGGAGTGTGCAGTGGACTCACGTGATGAATCTGGCTTTGGTTGTTGCATGTCGCATTGTTGGACGACCCTGGCGGTAGACGAGGC
>JALLPE010000607.1:0-16008 GCA_036940025.1 Conticribra weissflogii | reverse complement strand
ACAAAACAAATATATTACTGTAGAAAATAATTCCCATGTCGTTCTTTATCTTTTCTGTCACCCCATTCCTTCCCTTTTTACTACCAGATTTGGGCTTTTCAATTACAATTACCACTCACTTTGGCTACTGGTAACTAAAAATTATGAATAATACAGTTCACAGTTGTTAAACATGTGTACCAAGAAGTCATTGATTAATTTATTTGTCCAACTACATTGTAGGTTAGGCTCTATTACCATCTATCTCTGAGCTGGAGTATAGAATGCTTTGGACAAAGATGGTTGGTGGATTGTTGTATGAATATTTTGTAAGTTTGAAAGTGTTGCTTAAATATTTACTATGCTGTTGCTGTATTTTGGTTGCTGAAAATGCATTAGAAAACATCACCAAAACACAAGACCTTGTGATCATACATTGGATACCCCCTGCAATCATACAGCAACTACAACTGTAACTGCAACTATGATACCAACCCACCTCCAATGATCTTCTCTACTTTGAAACAGATTCTCACTGGACCTATGCTTGGTGCCCCTATTGAAACCACCATTGGTGCCACCATCATTGGTGGAAAGATCAGTCTTTCAGTGAAAGGTGCCAAGGTCAAAGCCGCTGATGGCAATCCCAAAGGACTTTTCAAGGGCATCCTGATGGGAGACAAGGTTGGACTGTTTGTTGGCATTGGACCAGTTTTCAGCTTCCTGACCCAAGGTGGTCAGTTTGCTGGACAAGGCCATTGCAGCAAAATTTATGAGACTATTTGTGGGACTTGCTGTAAGACCCCAGCTCTCATTTGCTGTCATTGGTAGCAGTTCTATGTCTTAGGCAGTCATTTGCTTGACATGGCCATTGAACTTGCCCATTTCAGTCAGGATGAGGGGATCAACAATGCAAACATTTGTCTTGACCTTGAGGTGGGGGTGGTTTGGATGTAGGAGGTGGTGGAGGGGGGTGATTGGTAGATCTTGGGGCCTTCAAGGAATGAGTTGGTGGAGTTGGATTGGAGGGGGTGATTACAACAGGGGTGTAATTGCATTGATGCTGTGGTAAAGTCATCAGAGAGGTGGTTGTAACAGCGGCAGTGGAATTTGTGGGAGCTTTGGTCATGGTAAATTTGGAAGGAAGTGGTGGCAATGGGTTAGGGGAAGGTGATGGATAAATCCAAGGGGATCAAGGCTATCAGTGATTGAAATCATAAAAACTAACAAGAGGAAATATCTAGAGGGGCAGGAGATAGAGATAACATGGTTCATTGAGATATTTTGTTTTTTATATTAGTTTTTTCTAGAATTAGTGAGTGACACACATGATTCATTGAAAATGAAAAACTTGAGGACATCCTCTAAAGGATGAATTTTCATATAGGTTGAGAACTCACACATTGACATCTGACATGGGTGGACACAGTGTCAAAGATTTACCCATACTAGGTGCAAAATTGGTATCAATGTTGATAATTTTCTACAACAGAAAATTGCCAAAATATTTTCAACCTTTTTGAAGTAAATCACATTTTTTATGTTACCTATTGATTAATTAAATATTCAAAACTATGCATTTGATGAGTCGTCACTGCAATAAATGCAAAATTGAGCACTGAATTTGTACATTAATTACACAGCCTGTAAAATTCTGTCATGTCATATTTATCACCTTTTAGTTGGTAATTTTTCAGCTTTTGTTTAAGACATTGTCTAACAAAAATCATGAATTGTAAACTTGGCACTACCACAACAGCATCATAAGTCAAAAGGTTGAAAATTCTGAAACCACGAGAAGCCGTAACCATAAAAAATAAAATCCACCTTGTGGAGATGATGTGATTCCTTGATGGCAACAAAGATCACCACAACTTCAAATTCACCCAAAATGGCCTACTTCTACTCATCAATGAAGATGTTGCTCACTTTCAACTACTAAGCATATCCCTCTAAAAATGACATGCTGCTACTCATGAGGTCATAGACTCTTGCATATGCAAAAAAGGCAATCAGCTAGTATATGCCTTGCTGTGCTACATCCTGGGATCACTCTAACATGAGTGGCAACCCCACAAAGTGTCAAGCTGTAAATTATCTGATCCTGGGGGTAAAAAGGTATGAAGTAAGTTGGTAGGGCGTAACCTCTTGTGTGCAGAGGCCAGTTGAGTAGGAGGCGTTTGAATCCCTTTAAGTTCTATGCTGTATTATTTTTTGCAACAAGTCCATTGATGCTTGTAATGCTTGGTATCTTCATTGTTCAAATGCAGTTGAATGGAAACATCAATGATCTGATGAAGCTCAAAAAGAGCACTGTAAGATTTAATTTGCAGTACCATTTCACCCTCACAATTAAAGTTTGTTGGTCCAAAAATATTCAAGAAGAGAGATTAGTTGGGTCAATGGATCCATTTATTTTCCCACTGCTGAATCTTGTGGCTTTTCTTGAATTTATGGATAGTAGCCATTCCACAAAATTATTTCAAAGTCATTCAAACCAAAGTGTGACAATCTTGAGCCCCCTCTTCCAACCAACCCAACCTGGCCCACTTGCCAATCACAGCATCTGAAAAAGATCTGCTACTAAAACTAATGGAATTAATTATCCCAAATGTATGCCTTTTTAATTGAAAGTTATTTCATATTATTAATTTTCTTCCTTAATCATGCATTATTGTGTCTTTTAAGATTGGTTAAATATCCAAGGTTGATGGAGGGGAAAGAACAACAAGCTGACACTTATATTGCCATTAATCTCCCATACCCTGGTGCTTGCTTTGCTTCTGTTCTATGTGGCCTTCAAGGACCCTGAAAGTACATCATCAAGGGATGCAAAATCATCACAGATAAATTATTGTTGCATATTGTTCCCAACATTGCAGCCTGCTTTGGCATTGATGTAGCCTAAGTGCTGACATTGCCCCTCCTTTGGGCAAAATATGAGGGAGAGATGTCAAGGAATACATGTACTTTCCCCATCATCCCGCTTTCTCATGCTTCTCATCTCAAGTGGAAGTGGGTTGAAGCTGGGAAATTCTCTATTGACAACCCAATTGCAAATATTGGATTGGTTGGCTATGCATTGTCCCTCTTTGTCATATGCACAGCAACAGTATTAGAAACAGTGGAGAGTGCATTGGTGTTGTTATGGAGGACAATACTGCTGTTGCTGTTGCCAATGATAATGGAGAGGTGATGCTGGCTGGAGCAGGGCCTCAGCAGAGGTGCAGTAAATCTCTAGACAGTGAGATTTTGTTTTCTCAGCGATTCCTTCTCCAGGAATGGGATGAGAATTTACACCAAGAAATTCTTGCAAGTTTTGGAGACCAATGCTGTCACATTCAAAACGTTTCATCTGCTGTCAAATGCATTGTAATCCAATCTATTATTTGTTAATTGGTTGATATTCCCCAGATGGTAGAGGCACATGTGTGTATTGTTTCATTTGTTGTTTTTTATTTGTTATACAGATAAAATCCACCACTGATTTTTCTTCTAACTGCATTTCAGGGAGCTGTTGATGGTACAGAACAAGTTTCCAGGTCTGTGGCTACTGCCAACATGACACAACCTTTATCCAAGCTGTCTTTGTTGGAATTGTCAAATTTTGCAACATTTCAAAATTTAGTGACACTGACACCAATGCACAACATGTCAGGACATGTCAAAAGAAAGCTCAAAAAGTGCCAAATCTGGGGGCAAAAAATGTACTTCTGGGCATCATTTTTCTTTTTTTTCATGCAATGTACTCCTCTCATCCCACAGAATTCAAAGATGCAATAAATATTAAAAATGGCTGATTTTTTTCTCTACTTATGAGGAATCTCCAAAAATTGATGTTGCAACAAATTATAATGTCATGAGAATTTTATGACATTTTGGTTGTTGTCAATGTGTCATCAACATGTCTACTAAATTACAAACAAAGCAAGCTGTCAAAAAACGCAAAGGATTTGTGGACACTGTGGAAGGAGTTTGAGTTTGGAACTGGAGGTGGGAAAGCTACTATTGACTACTCCTGTCACAGGAGGGGAGCCAACAAGTGCCTTTATTCACTGCAAAAGGTGTTTTGGGATGTTGTTAAGACAATGATTTCAAATGGTCAAACATCAGATTCTGTAAAAATAAAATTTATTTAGTTTACTGCAGGGGAAAGTCAAAGTCAAATATTATCAAAGGTTGAGAATGGACATGATTGTTTTCTTTTTTGTATGGGCCTGGGAGAGGAGCCATTGGAGGGTGGAAGGGGCCCCTCCCCCACTTCAGTTGGGGACCTTATTTCATACTAAAATTTACTAGATGTTTTTGACTAAGTTTGTTGTCTTTTATTTTGTTACTCGATTTTTTTGTTGGATGGAGGTGATGTGCCCAGTTATATAGGGACAACAATTCTAGAGAAAACTGTTTTAGTAATCTATAAAATTTTATGATGTTATCCTACGCACGTCTAGAATGGAAAGAGAACACCAAAAGCGCCAGCGCGTCACCTAACGTTCTGACACCTTTCTTCTGCCGTCTATCCGTCACCTGACTGACAATGGGCAGATGGGTAGTAAACAGTAACCTTTCGGGGGAATACCATTGTCCGGATTCCCAGGGACGGAGAAGCGGGAACTCGTGTAATGCTTTTTCGTGGGCACTACAGGAGAGATGTTTTAGTATGGTACTAGAGGCTCGTTGATTTTGGGCTTTTTGTGCATTAAGAACTCGCACACTGACATCTGACACGGTTGATCATACTACCATTGAAAATTATTCCATAGTAGTATCGTACCATATATCGTACGAAGCCGTCCAACAAAACAATTGCGCCCAATGATGCCCAGATCATCATTATCATCATCATCATCACCATGGTGGTCTTCCATTCCCGAAGAATGTCCCATCACTCTCGAACCACTACGCGATTTGCCCTACCCCCCGTTCATTTTGACCTCACCCCGAGATACCCATCCAGCCAAAAAATATTACTACTTCGACGGCCTCGCCCTGGCAACCTACATGGTCTCCCAGGGCAACTTCTCCAATCCATTAACGCGAGAGCCTCTCGGTTACGACGACTGCCTTCGTCTCGACTGCTATCTTACCGAGCACATCTACCTCCACCGCCACGGCGCGAAAAATAATTCTCCGCCTTCGAAGGAAGGCAGCGGTAGCGAGAACAACATCAACGCGCTTTCGCACCCCATTCTCGGAAATAATGGAAAAATATCCGTGAGCGAGGCATTCTCCCTCCGCGATTCGATCAAAGTCAAAACCTCCGGAAATTCCGACGAAGCACGACGGAGGGCGGAAGTGCTGAGGAACGAAGCGGCGGCGGCCTTGCGTGGATTGTTCGTCTTCGGCCATGGCGGCGACTCCCCTTCCTTGCGAGGTGGTCTCGGTCTCGTCGATAGTCGGGGGAGCGACGACGGCGTGGGAGGAAATTCGAGATACCTTCAGTCGTTGCCGCGTTCGGAAGGAGGATTCAATTTGCAACACGTACCGGATTCGAGTCTCCATCATTCGTGGGGGATGAGTTCGACGTACGAGCAGTTGGGTTTGCGACTCATCGACGACGACGAAGCGGCGTTCGAGGCGGCGGATTTGGATGCGTGGAGGGAGGTGCAAGAGGCGTTTCCTTATCTATCGTGCCGGGACGGTGGTCGCAACAATGATATGATTTTGGCTCCAACCAGGCCCTTCGATTCAACAACTGTAGCAAACAATGGAGACGCGAATAATTCGCTGTTGGAGAGTGTGCGGCAAACTGCCCAGCTGACACATGTGCAAGAGACGGAAGAAGCGGCCAGACTGGCGAGACAACGACAACTCTACTTCGTTCAGGCACTGGAACGAAAAAGGAATCGTATCTTGGAACGGAAGCGGGCGAAAGAAGCTGCAAAAGATGATCTTATGAACAAAAAGCACGAAGAGGAAGAATTGCAATCGGCACGAGAGGAGATCGAGCGATGGAGGGCTAAACAGTGGGAGGATTGGGAACGGGCTGCTTTGAAGTATGAATCGAAAAGAAAGGAGAAGGAGGAGAGGAGGCGAATAGAAAATGATCAACCCGTTGAGAAAACAACAGCAGCCACAACCAACAACGCAGAAAAAATATCGCAAGAACCTCGACCCGACGAAGGAGAATTAGCAACCGAACAACAACAGCAACAACAACAAAAAGCAGCCGCCAAAAAAGCCCTCAAACGTCAAAAGGCAAAAGAGCGTGCGAAAGAAAAGAAGAGGTTGGAACGAATCGAACAAGACAAACGAGAAAGGGAACTGGCACTGCAGAGAGAAAAAGGAAAGAGTTCTTTGAAATGCGGTGCTTGTGGCGATGGGATTTTGGATTGTGGTTTTGAAAAGTTCGGTGTTCGTTTCTGCACCGCCAAATGTGCACGGAATGGGCCTTCTGGCGTTAGTAAAACCTGAAAAAAACATCGTCCAGTTTACTCTACCACTGCTATACACGTTGAGGCGTGCATTGTCGCAAACAAAGCTATCGAAATATGCTATAAACTTGAGATAACTCATTCCGTCAAAGGTACCCTAGTTACGTGGAGCTATGTTGTTATTTATTACGATGTTCCGCTTCCACCCAACTTTGCCTTAACTCAGAATCCTAGAGTGATCCACATCTCTCGAAGAAGAAAATCATAGTTAATGACCCTTCTTTTGCTTTGTAACAAATCGATTCAACACCTTCGAAACCTTCAACCTCAGCTCCTTCTTCTCTTTTTTCTCCTCCTCTCCTTTGTTCTTCTTCCCTTTCCCCTGTTTCTTCGTACTGACCCCCTCCTCCTCGACATCCTCCCAAATCATTCCACTCAACTTTAAAGCCCGCTTCGCCGCCTCATCCGAATCAAACGTCAAAAATGCCTGTCCCTTGCACCGCTGACTGTCCTCAAACTTGAGCAATTTGCAATGCACCAATTGGCTACTACTACCCTCCTCGATCATCTTGGCATCGAAAAATCTCTGAACACTTCCCTCGGTGGCATCGAAAGGCAATCCCGACACGAATACCTTCCTCGAGGCAGGGTCGTGCAACCCTCGCAATTTCTTGGCGACTTGATTGCATCCCCTCTGTGTGACTTTATTGGGACAATCGTAAATCCAGTGGGGTGGAGCAATTTGATTTTGGCATGCTTGACATACGTAATCGTCGGGGACTGGTTTATTCCTTTTCGTCTTTTTATTGGCTGGTTGGTTGGATTGTTGGGATTGGATTTTTGAAGATGACTTCTTTTTGGATTCTTTGTCACGGTGTTGTTGGTGATGTTGCTGCTGCTTCGTTTCATCATCGCTGACAATGTTTCCGCTGACGGCTTCTTCCCCTTCATTCTGCAGTTCATCGGGCATGCTCTCGTCATCATCGCTTTCATGCTCCTCTTCTTCTCCACCACTCCCATCTTCCTTCTCCTCACCCTCGACATCGTCGTCCTCGCCCCTCTCCTTCTCCCCAAGCAAATACAACCTCTCCTCCTCCAACCGCTCCCTCTTCTCCCTTTCCTTGATCTCCCTCTCCTCCTCCTCCGTCGGAATGGGGTCCAATCCGTGCTTCACTCGTCGAGTCATACGTCTTATTTGGATTTTATTGTAGGGGATTCCGTCGGGATCGTGGGTGGGAACTTTGGAAAGGAGGAGGGATTTGAGTTTGGCTTTTTGCGCTTTTTTTAGGGCTCGTCGTTCGGCTTTGGAGGATGGAGATTTGTTAGCGGTGGCGGATAATTTTTCGATTTCGGCTGCTTCTGTGCTTTCGTTGGGAGGATCATCTTTGATGATGATGGCCGGTTTCTTTCGTTCGGAAGACTTTTTGGGAGAGGAAGATTCATTTTGATAGCGTTCTTGATTTTGATTTTGATTTTGATTTCCATCGTCGTCCTCCGGTTGCTCCTCCCGACGACGTTTTTTCTTCTTCTTGACGTTGTGTTTGATGTTGCTGCCTGGTTCCATTTCGTGGTCATCTCGTTCGTGGACGTTTGCTGAATCACCAGCGGCTTCCGCCTGTTCCATCCCCTTGCCGACCTCGGAATCGTTTTGTTTCGAAGAGGACTTTTTCGACTTTTTCTCTTTCTTCTTCGTTACCTTTTTTTCCTTTTTTCCGTTTTTTTCCTTTTTGAGAGATATTTCGCCGCCATCGTCATCGGCTTTCTCTTCCGAGGCCATCGCCATTTCGTCTTCCTCGCCGTTATCGTTTACATTCTCGGCGATAGCTTCCGCCTCCGCTTCGTCGACTTCATCTTTACTGCGGGAGGAGGGCTTGCTCTTCTTTTTGGATTTTTTGGATTCTTTGCTCATGGTGTTGTTTATTGGTGGTTTAGCGTTGAAGGTGTTGATTGATTTGGTGGTTAGTAATTGTTTTGGTATTTTTCATTTTCTTGAGAATGATACGTTGATGGGCAACTACGAGACGGACCCACAACTTCATAATATTATGAAAAAATAATAATGGCTGATGATGGTAGAGAGAGACAAATAGGTTTTTGTGCGGATGGACATGAATGAAAGATTAAACTCAATGATATGAAACATCAAGATTCTAGATTCCATCTCATCTCAAAGATCTTGGACGTCAGATGTACATACACACGTACATACACGTATACGGAAATACATACATCAATCACACTAAAGGTACGAATCGAATACTCTCTACTTCCAATTTTTAAAATCTTCTTCTGTAGGAATTAATTTAAAAAAAATGACAATGGCGCAGACAAAAAAATGGAAGAGGACCCCCTTTCTTAGAGCCTTGCTCCTTATCGCCGCAACATTCCAAGTGGTGACTCTTCCAAAATTGCTCTTAAAACTTTCGCTCCACTCAAACTTCACTGATCCACAATCCCAATGGTGGTTTCCTATATCAACGACAACAACAAATCGTCGTCGTGCTCCACTCCCACCTCCCAAAGTTTACAACAACACTCCGAAAGTACCCCCCCTTCTCTCCTCGGGACCCCATCCATTCCACCACGAACCCCGAACCAACAACTCCCACTACAATACAATCCCCCCCACTCTCTCTCAATTCCACAACGTCTGCCTCACGCAACACTACCACTCCCCCTACCTCCGCGGTCTCTTGTACCTCGTCCCCCCCAACCACACCTCCGTCGCCAACAACAACCCCGGCCGCTGCATCCCCTGCTCTGCCCCCCTCAACCACCGCGGCGGCTGGAACGGAATCCACAAAAACGAAGCGCAAGTCGGACACAAATGCGGATTCGTCGGCATCCACACCATGTTCGCCACCAATATCTCGGATTGGTCGGAATGCATCCATCGGGAGGAGAGCCAGAGACAACTGAAGGCTTGGGCGCAATTTCAGATTCCGTCGAGGGTGGAGGTGGTCAAGTTTTACGAAGGGGTCAGAGTCATCAATTTGGCGTTCGATAAGAATATCGGGCATGATATGTGGGATCATTTGTTGACTTATCTTCCTCATTGGTATGAGTTTCGTTTTGGGGGTGGAGGGGGTGATTTCCCGATGGATGGAGTCATTTCTCACAATTTGCGGGATTGTATGGGGGGACGTAACGATGCCCACGTCTTAGATGTCACTGGTAAAAATCACAAAGATCATGACGTCGGGAACCCATATTGGTATTGCCAAATACTGCGAGCCATCAACGCTTTTGGCGGAGCGGAAGAACTGTCGTTGCCGGATGCGACAGATCCTTTGATAAACTCCACTTTGCATTGCTTCGAAAATTTATTGACACTCCATTTATCTTGGGGGAGGAATCACGGGTATTCAGTGGAAAGTATGCCGAACAAGACCGTGTTCGATGCTTTTCGGGAGATTCTTTTCGATAAGTTCGATTTGCCGCGCCATTTTCGTAATAGCATTCGTAGCAGTGGAGGAAATTCGGATGAGGCACAGGATGCTACTGGCGAGAAATATTTGACAAAAAGCCGGAGCGGCAATAGCGACGCCGACAGCAGCAACAACCAACCGCAAAGAAAAATATTGTTCTACGCCCATGAACCGTCGGCACGTAGAGTATGGACCAACATGAACTCCCTCCTCGCCACCTACCAAAGTAGCACCAAACACAACCAAAACATCATCTTCCAAAATATTCACGATTTTGGCAACTACACAGTTAGAGAACAAGCCATTCTATTCAACGAAGCCGATGCAATGATCATGGTGCATGGGGCGCAAATGGCCAATTCCATATTCAGCGTGGAAGGGACGATGTTTGTGGAGTTGGGGTGTCATATTCCGAAATTTTTGGGATCTCAGACTTATTTGAGATTGATTGGTGCGGAATATTTGGGTGTTGCGGCCTGTGCTAATGGGGAAAACAGCACGGGGAAAGTGGTCTGTTTAGATTGCGCGAAGAAAAAAAAGGATCACATGTGAGTAGGAATATTTTTCTCACTGAATGCATTGTAAATTATCGTCTGTTCGAATACACAATTTTTGTTGGTTTGTCCTGTGTGTATTTTGTTCGATATCATTTTGTTCTCATTGCTGACAAAGCTCTAATGAAGAATGGTGTTCCTTGCATTACTCCATATTTTTGAGTAGTTACTGTAATTTTACCATGAGTCAAGAATCATTTGATGCAATGATGGAACACGTGCTGTCGATTGTGAATTGATTCTAGCAAGTGAATTTTAGATTCCTATCTAATCTCTCCACCTGGATTCTTGCTCAATATCTAGGTGATAACATAATATAGTTAGCTGAATTACAATGAAATGAATCAATTAATCATTGATTTTCCTATAGGCTCTCGTTTCATTTCAAATCTTACATTTTTCTCTTTGTTGCTGACCACCGATTAATGCCAGATAAATATTGAAAAATAGAGGTGAAACTTACAATATATCAAAATGAACAGCAACGTGTTTCCAGAAGTTTTTGCTTACCTTATTTTTCTTGGCATGATTATTATTTGGAATCTGAACCCATAGATATTAGTGAAACCATTCATAATGTCACTACGATATTTTGCTAATCAAATTCTTTCCTGAATTGCCAGTTCCTCTTTGTTGATCTTTCTTCATTGGTACTCCTCCAGATGTTGGTGTATCAACCTTAGAACCAAAGCATCACCAACAAATAATCACACGATTCTTTATTTACAAATCCAAATTTGTTCCAGATTCACAAGCTGAGAATCAAACAATAATGTACAGGACTGGGCCTGTTACCAGCCTGTGTGCATTGAAATATGCAGAAAATCACCATAAATTACATATGTACTTATATGAACACTGTGATAAACATATGTATCACATAGAGGACACAGGACAGAGGACACAAGATACACATGGCCAATTGCATTATACACATACAAAGATGTACAGTGTCCCCAACAATTCTATGGCAATAATAATACCACTTCAACATTAGAAAAAGAGGAACACCTTTCTGGTGTGCAAACTGAACCTATTCTAATTTAATTGTAATATTTTCTGCTTACATTTTGACAAAATTCTTGCCTATATATTGAATAACTAATCCTTGAATCACATGTTATTTTGATATCAAATTTGGTTGTTTCCTAGACAAACTAAGACAATTTTTGTTTGCTAAACAACCAAGACTACATTAAATATATCTGTGAAAATTTTCAACAAAACTGAAATCATTAGTTTCTCCTTGTATTATGGAAAGAGATCATGCACTTTGCATGAATGATCAAAAAGGCCATAACCCACCTATAACTGCACAACTATGCCTAGACATTAAAAACTAGTTACTTCAGAGTAAGGACCCCTAGCATTGCTAAATATGACATATGATGAGATGAAGTCAATTTTTATCACCTTATCCCTTTTACCCTCCTGTTCTCCAGTGACCAGTCAAGATAATTGTTTATTAGGGATTATCTCCAAGGTACTACTGACTCAGATGACCTAGTCATGAAACAATGTATGTTTTCTCTGCTGCTCACTGATTACTTGACAATCAACAATACCAACAATGACAATATTTCCATTGTCAAACATGATGGTCAACCTCATGACCATGGTCAGTGCAGCCTGGCTGGCCTCTGACAAATAGAAGCCCACCAGAAGCTTGCATAAAGTTAGGTATTCCCTGGCATAAAGTGGTACAAGAAATGTTACAAACCCAACCTTGGTACAAAAATTTCGCACCAATGATCACATTCTCTAATACAGATGGCTTCAGTACATAATCTTCACAAATACAATGTTTGCCAGCAAACTGGCATAATGCAGTAACAAGTAGAGACACACTGATTGCACTCACCCATTTCACACTCACTTTCATACTCACCCATTTTGCATGGAGTTCCACTGTGTACTTTGTATGGATTATGGTCATTGTACATGGGAATTCAAATTTTGTGAAGACTCTGTTTTGCACTAAATGAGATGAAATTTAAAAACAGTTTTTATTCACTAAGTAGATAGTGACCACTGCTTTTTTCATTGACTCCTTCAATCTGACACCAACCTCTCCAGTAATTTCTACCACCATTGACATTGACCAAGGAGCCAAATTCCCCTCTGAAACTATGAGCAATTTAATTAATGCCATTGAAGGTGCAAACAATGAATTCCCTAATCAAGATGAGCTTAATAATGACAACAATGATATTGGTGGAGTTAATTCTGCTGATGATGGCACAACACCATCCTCATTCAAGTCACACAATTTTGCACATTCCCAAAAAGGATGGAATGCCACCAACTCCATGATAGTGTCATTTAATCACAATCTATTCCACAATACTTGCACCAGAAAGGAATTGTCGACTCATGATTCCAGCATTAATGTAGATGTGGTGACAGGAGAGCTTTTAAGTAGCAGGGCAATGTATGGATTAATTGAGAGATGTTATTTCTCACAATGAAGGCTGTAGCACAGGTTCAGGGGTTTCACACTATCAAAAACAAACAATACATCATGCAATTGATATGGGAAAGACAAGACAGTAAGAAATTACACCAAAGTACCTCTCCAAGTTGGATGAACATTTTTTTGAAATGGAAATCACAAATCATAAAATATGTTCCTGAGGGTAAAATTCAACCCATGTTGAAGAGAAACTGGGATTGTCTAGTCACCATCATTGAATCATGTTGTGAGCATGGTGAACAATGCCAACCTGGGAGGCAGAGCAGGTCGCATGCTGCCATGATAACGGCAGGACACACTGTGGACTCAATTCCTCAGAACACCATCCTCTCCCTTTGTAATATTACGGAGAATAGTGGGTGACTCAAATCTGAAGTTATCAATAGGTTATTGGGGCCAATCACACCAAGATCCAAAAATTTAACCTATCATGATGTATTCAATGTTCGAGTGAAAAAAATGCGCTTGTTGCCATCATACTGTAATTGCAATGGGAACTACAATCACTTCAAAAGTGTCACAAATGTCACAGAGTTTGTAGATGGTATTGAAAATGATTTATCATTGGATGATGATTAGGCTCTTAAACTGGCACAGCAATTATTGATGGATGTCATGGCTTTGCACAAGAAAGGGGTGGACTATGACCATTTCATGTCTTCCATAGAGTACATGAAACTAATCCAACAGCATGCAAAGGGATTTGTCTATGAGTTTGGCAGGGATCCCAACAACAAAATTGTTGGTGTTGAGTGGATGACACCTATTATGAGGAGAAACTTTGAATTCTTTGGATCATACATCTGCCCCGACTTCATGAAGAGAGCACGTAATTCTCTGCTATGGCAATATGTATCAGTAACAATGCAAAATAAACTGCTTAAGATTTGTGTTGGTTGTGAAGGAATTCTACTTGGAGAAAAGTTGCCAATGTATCAGTTTCTATGAAGATTCCTGCAGTGGAGTGCCCCTGGACGACCTTTCGATTCTGTCAATGTTGTGCCAGGAGATGGCCTTTTTTACCCAGGTGGTTATCAATGGACTAGGCTTCACCAATGCCCAATTTATCTACAATCAAAGGCATTTTCTAGATTCTGGGCTAAAAGGAATGTTTCCAACTTCTTATGACCTACTCAAGGGCCATTTGATTTCAATGGTGAATGCATCAAATGAGTCAGATTATGAATGCATCCTCACTTCAGCAAATAACTTGCTACAATCACAAACATCCAAGAACAACCAAGACACCAAAGATCTTAGAGTTTTTGCAGAAAATTGTGGCATATATGCTGAGTACATGATCAGTAATATAGTTGGTAATTGTGGTTTGCATGGATTGACTGCCTCAGAACAAAACACACAAGTGTGCTGATGTATTTGAATGATGGGGTTTGGGGCAAGAACAATCACTACAATCATCCAATACTTCTCATCAAAGATTTGCTTTGTAGGCAGAAAAATCAGGTCAATAAAACAAATGCAATCCTGTTTGGACAGTCAAAAATGATGGATATTGAGATATGTTCCCTCAAGAAAGATCAATACACCAACATCAATAAGCAACCTTTACAAGCAGCCCAACATTTGAATTTTCCAGAATATGAAGGTCATAAATCAGCATGGCAAAAGCCAGGAACAGATTATGAATTGATTGGGTCACTGGGTACGTTTCCGGTAAATGTCCAAACAACCAGAAACCCAGATGTACCTCCCCAGGTTTTTGAATCTGAAGGTTCCCAACGCAATTGCCTGGATAGAAGAAAGGAAGAAGTTATGTGTGTTCATAAGATTAAATGGAATGATGCCTTTGTGGCAACCTTTTTTCAACTGCGTCACTTCAGAAGAGAAGGGTTCACTCAATGGATGGCATGCACAACAAGACACTGAGAGTAAATCACTTCTTGGATTTATGGAAGAAATGATGATAGAAAACAGTGGTGGGTTAGAGGATGGCATTGAAGCAACAGCTGATATCAATCCTCTTGAAACAAATCCTCCTGCAAAATTACCTCCTGGATATCTCCAAGACATGAATTCATCTGTGAAGCCACTTTATATGCAAACACTTCAGCAGATATTATCTTCTGTTCAAGATGGATATTCAAATTGTAAGAATGAAGTTAAGTTTGTGACTTCATTACTAGCAATTCAAATGGAAATACTACTTCCTGAAGACACTAATGAACAAACACCTATAGAGTTTCTGAGCCAATAATCCCTACTCCAACATAATTCACAATCCCAAGTCAATGAGTACAGGCAAGAATTGAAACCAACTAATTCAGTTGTTGCCTTCTGAAATGAAAAAACACCTCCAAATGCATACAAAAATGAATCAAAAAACAGGCTCAAGCCACTTCATGAAATAAGGAAAAAACCACCTAATGCAAACATCTTTGCATCATTGTGACTACCTACAAAAACCAAACCATCCACTACAAAAATTATACCCAAGATGTAATGGACAAAAAATCCAGCCAAGAAGCAGTGAACCCAATAGTTTGTTATACAAAAACAAATCACCAAAGTTGGTATACAAAAAATTGTATCACATCAATTTGTTTCTTTGTTTTCCTCTTGATGACCTTGGAACAACAGGTGGTAGGATTACAAACACCACACAATGAGATGTTTGCAGCTGTATTTGTTTGTTCATCTATTTGGATGATTTGTAGTTGCATGATCTTTCACTTTTTTAGTTTCTTGACCATAGATGATGTCTAACTATGTGAGAGAACATCATTGCTATCACAGTGTGGTGCACATGAAAAGTCGGTTATTGCTATTAAAAGGCAACAGAAGAAAATATCTCTTGCTGAATGGCATATATTGCAAAAACATTGTAAGTGTTTGTATTGATAGTATGTGACTGTTGATGCTGATCTAGCAATGTCATTGAATAGATGAAGAGTTTTTGGCCAAAACACAGGGTTAATTGTGTTCTTGTAATACCAACAACTCTGCTTCTGCAACCTAATTTTAGGTCCCTCACTGGATGATGGTGGCATTGTGAGTTGTTGCATTGCTCTCCAAAGAAGGGCAAAAATCCATTGTGATGTGACCTATTGCAATTTGTGAATGTCCTATGCTTTCCTGCCACTCTTATGATGACTGAAATCAGATCATGATTGATATTCACTTGGTGGTATCTTGTATCATTAAACAAGGTGGAGAGTGGAACATGTGATTGATACAACCAA
>JALLPE010000606.1:0-16023 GCA_036940025.1 Conticribra weissflogii | reverse complement strand
CAATAATTTGGGTGTATGTCGCTGGCCGGGCCATAACGGTCCCATTCCGCTAGGTTCCAGCGACATACACCCAAATTATTGGCCATACCACTTCTCGCGGGCCTCAACAGGAGTGGAACTTCCAGAGGGACTAGAAATCGCCCAAGTCCATGCAATCACACATGAGACCTTTAGAAAGATTCACTTGGTTAGAGGGCCACCAACAACCACACCGTCCGTGAAAGACTTCTGCTCAATCCTCCAGACATGGGGAGGTACGTGGATGTGGGAACATACCAACCTCCTGGGCCTTCACTCTTGGATTGCATCTGCAATAGACTCCAACACACTGATTGCAGCCACAGAAGGCTTGTTCATGTGGCATCACTCCTTGGACTCCTGCTCCACAGCATTTATTTTGGAGTGCACCAACGGCTACGGGCGCTATGTTGGTACTTTTGCTACTAGTGGCAGCGCATCCAGTGCGTATTGAGGAGAGCTGCTGGGGATCCTGGCTATCAACCTGGTTCTATGGAGCGTGGAGAAAGCCCACCCGAATACACGTGGCCGGGTTCCCATCTACTGTGACTGCAAGGGTGCAATTACTAGGATGGAAAACCTCCCACTAACCCATCCCCCAACACGAACAAAACACATCGACATACTCAAGATCATGATGACTAGGCCATCCCCATCCAACATCACCACAGACTATTGGCACGTATCAGCCCACCAGGACAACACAACATCCTTCACCCAGTTGTTGCAGCCCGCACAGTTAAATTGTGAATGTGACGCCAGGGCAAAAGCCCACCTCCTATCCAACTTGGAGAACCCGAGAGATCGCATCCTTCCGCGCAAACCGCTAGTGATCCTGGTGGCCAGGGATAAAATTACTACCGACACAGGAGTGTATGTTCGATTTCACATTGGGAAGCAATTAGCGTGGCAAATCTTTGATTCCAAGAAAATTCTACTCCCGCACCAATTCGATATTGTCGATTGGCACCAAGTCGCCGCTACACTCAAGGGCTTACCAAAACTCTTCCAGCTCTGGGCGGGGAAACATGTATCTGGAACAATGGGGACAATGTCATACCTGGGCCACCAGACGCGAGAATCTCCTCTATGCCCCAGTTGTAATGAGACCCGGGAAACGGGTGCACATATCACTCGATGTCCCGACCCAGGCCGTCAGGAAGCATTATCACTATTGATGTCACTTCTCGACAATTGGATGTCAGAACCACACACAGACCCCACCATACGGTTCGCAGTGTCACACTATCTACATTCGCGGGGCCGCATCTCATGGCAAGAGATCCTTCAGGGCTCCCCACGCCGGTTTCAGAAACTGGGGAAGGACCAAGATATCATTGACTGGGACGGGTTCGTCATGGGCATGATCTCAACAGAATTTTACAATCTCCAGTCCATTCACCTTACGCTCGGTCCCAGTAGGATGTCCACGTCTCAGTGGGTACGTCGATTCATCACACACCTGCTCCAACTCACCCATTGCCAATGGGTGTACAGGAATGATGTGGTCCACGATAAAAGGATTGGTACAAAAAGGGAAAGGGAAAAACTACAACTTCAGGCCCGGATTGAAGCAGAGCTGGAATTGGGGTGCGAAGGCCTTCTGCCTGAGGATAGACACCTGCTGGAGACACAACTGGAGGACCTCGCAACATCATCCGGAGAACAACATACATACTGGCTCCTGGCGGTGGAAACCGCTCGAATAGTTGGGAGAATGTCAACGGACACACGGACTGGCATAGGATGAGGGTCCCATAGGAGAAGCTGCTACTTCCAGCTTTTCCCCAGATCAGGTTCTGGAAGAGGGTTATCCCTATGCGGTCCCGACTGCGACACTGTCTGGCCTTCTGGTTGAATGGTGTGTAAAGACTCCACAATGGTTAAATATGTCTGCGTAGAACGTTAATATTTACGTAATTTGCTAAGTTGTATTGTATGGGTATTGTAATCAGAAGATATTGGGAGAGAAGAGCTGGGAGAGTCTGGGTTTGGACGTCTCGGAACGAAACGGTGAGTAAGTTGACTACAATGACTACATTTATGTAGTTAGGAGCTAGTATGTTTTTGAATTTAAATTTTTAACTTGATGTTTCCGCGCCATTGTTTTCTTCACACTCTTTCTGCACACTGTCGCTGGAGTTTCCGGAATTTTCTCTCTTCCATTCGATCATCGAATTGATCTTTAATTTATGACACGCAAAAGCTTCTTCCTGGCTAACCTCTTACTTATTGATATTTATTTGAACAATGTCAACAGAACAAGTACTAACCAAGCTGGAAAAGGAGGTCCGGGATCTTACTGAAGAGTTGCTTATAAGAAAGGAATCGAAGACGATGACCGAGGCGTGTGAGGCGCTTTGTGAGTTTGCTTGTAAGACGGATGAGCCCTTCAGCTCTTGCTACAGTGGAACGAATGAATTCCATAAGAACCCAGGTGGAGGTGGCAGTTGTATTATTCTATAACCATTCGATTGACGCGGACTGAAGCCATAGCAGATGGACGCGTTTTTTGGTTTGCAGATTCAAATCAGAAACCACTATAACAATGACTCAAGAATCAAGTCGAAAATCGGAAACATCAACCTGATCATGTAATCGAATTCGAATCTGTCGAGAGATCTTTAAAAGTTATAAAACTATAGCTTCACCAAGGTTATTGATTTCTCTTTGTTTGCTGATGCTTTACAGTGGTGCATCTTGTAAAAGAGGGCAGCTTCGTTCACCGCGCTGGTCATCGCACAAGTAGCAAAAGCGTGTCTCTTGTGATATTTTGGTTTCAAATCCACTCTCTTCCTGATCTCATTAATTAAGAAGGAATTATCCACTGACATGGCATCATCTCCTGGCTCCACAAGCAAAGGCTTCTCACAAGTGAAAATGTTCTCGGGAATCATGTACTTCGAGAATAGGATATTTGACACGCCGTAGGTTTGGCAATAATGCAGCACTGTTGGAAGATGGTGTTTGTTGTAATCTGCAGTGGCAGCGGTAGTGCATATATCATCATCTGGGATTGCATCGATAAAATCCCAACCCTCTCCATATGCATCCACTGCTGATATCATCATAGAGTCTACCACTTCGTGGGGTAGCTCGAGATCTGCTGCAGCCAGGCAGTACGCGTCTGGCGAAATGAAACAAACCCGAAAAGATGATTGATTTTCGTTGTAACAAATGTAATGAGGGAACCGTATTGTTTAACAGACTCACACATCTCTGAGAGGAGCTGGGGAAAAGCGCGATGGACGCCATGAACCAAATCTGACCACCTCACAGCTATTTTATGCATATCTCGCACAGCTACAATAATGACCAAGCGAATGTGTGAGTGTATCAATTTATTCAGTCAAAACATGTTCGTCCGCAACTTACTCGCTATGTATGGAGGACCAACTTGGTAGTGCAGATCAGCAGTTCTCTCGTCGACTTTGAGTGCTGGGCTATTTGGTCCAGCTTCTTGAATGAACTTCATCCACGTGTGAGAAAATCCTTGGGAAAAATGGGAGCAACGCACGTAAGGTTTGATTCACAAAATCTAGCTTTAAGCGAAACTCATTTTAACTCACCGTAGGTCTGACCGAATGGCGTTCCGTGAGCAACTTTTTTCTTCCTCTCGATGGCCTTAGCAAAGGGGTTCCAAAACTTGACAAGTGAGCCGTCGCTGAAATCAGTCGTCAGGGGACGCAAAAGAAGCATCTTTTGGTATAAAATTGCCATCGACAGGAGTTAGCGGGCACACTTCAGTGATGGAACAGGTGATAGTAATGCAAATTGACAATAAACTTACATCCGGATCGATTATAATAACAAAATCGTCCTCGTTTTCAAGATTGCCAGTCTTTTCGTCCCAATTAAAGTCATTGCTGTGCTCTAAGTAATACCTCACACCGAACGGTTTATTGAAATATTTGTAGTCACCTCCAGTGGTTTTGCCGCTTTTGTCCTTAACGTCTGAAAATCTTGGTGTGAAGAAGATTCGAAACCTTTTTGAAAGGACTGCAATGTGCTAAGTATGTTTGTGATGGAGAGAAATACGAAGAGATTTTGGTAGTGAAACATACATGGGATAATATTTCGTCGTGTTCAAGGGAATTGCAGGATTACCTCGTCATGCCACTTTCTTGCTTCGATCTTTTGCACATCAGTGCATCCAGAAGCGATGCGAGTGATATATCCTGGTTGTCTTATCCTCACCGCAGAAAAGAAAAGCAAATAAGATTGCCAGTGTTGGAACTTTCCGCAATCCGTCTAATGGAAAAAGGCGTTGTTGGAAATAGTCCCAGAATAGTGGAAAGTAAAGCTAAGAAAACGATATATACTTACTGAGAAGACAATGTACATGGCACTTCCATCTGGAGATTGCACTAATTCTTCATCTTCGTTCGGGAGGAAACCTTGCATTGACATCATATTCTCTCCCGCTGGTTCAATAACGTTGTCTTGCAGTTTGAGATTTTTTTGTTTTTTACTGAGCTCCTCGTCAGCAGGCAACTGCCGAGAACAAATGAAAGAATTCATTAGCTTAAGGGCGATGTCGATTTTTTGCACTATTGCGACGTAAATAATGACTCACCTTCGCCTTTTCGTTAGTATTTGGATTGTTTGAAGTCCTTAGGGGATCGTGTTGCATTTCTTTCGTAGGTGCATTTAGGCTGATGGTGTTTTGGGGTTCGGCACCCTACAAATTGCAGGAGTGTGATTGAAATGTTAATCTGAACCACAACAGAAAATGACGACATTCTACAACCACGACAAGACGCGACAACAATACCTCGAAATCCTGTGTGATTCTCTCATCTCCGTCGATACCCACCCACCCAACTGGATATTCCCTTTCGAACTTGTTCTCGCTGGAAAAGAATGGGCCTTTTTGCATTTCATATTTCACCGGGTTCCAGCTGTAAAAAGAAGTGAATTTGCTCATGCCATAATATCCTCTCATTCTGTTGATGTAACCACTGAACGTACTGTAAAATGTTCCTGCAAATGCTCTTCCTCGACTAGCAACTATCGCGTCAATCATACCTCTGTGCTCTATGTCGAAACTTCCTAAATCAGCCAATTCCCAATAGTCATCTAGGAATCTCAAGTCATGCTTCAATGCAAATGGATCGAAGAATTTCTTTTGCGTCTCGTCAGTTGAGATGTAGAGTATTTCGTTCGGCTTCCATATTTCCTGAGTATTCTCAAACCACCGATCTTCTGTGAGCAAAACATCTTTGTATTGCAAATCATTACGACGAACATGCAAACTCGAATACCCGCCCCCACCTTCTTCGTCGATAACAAATCCTCGGTCTAAAGATTCCCTCTGAATGGATCTAACAATTTTTCCTGCTGCGCAATAAATACCATCGGAATAATGCATAAAATCCCTCACAAAACGTTTGAAATGGTTGTCAATGACAGGATCGGTAAAAAGAATGAACTCATAAAAATGGCTGAGAAGTCGATTTTCATTGAATGTATTGAAATGTAATACATTAGGAAGTCCTAGTTGTGCGGTGTAATAGGCTGGTGAGCGATACTGCGAATGGGACCCAGCAGTCGTAAGTTAGGTATGAAATTGTCAGATGCTGATATCAATGCCTACAATTAACTCACCCCACAAAATTCCTTCACTGATGCTTTGTCTTTTTCGCTGATTTTGTCAGTTCCTTCTTCGAAAATAGCAACATCAAAAACGAGACAGCTTAGGCTTGACCCCGTGCCAAATGGAGCGACCATAGACTTTGGGCTGGTAATGATTTTTTCGTATATTTTTCCACAAAAAACCTCGCCTGAACGTCGTTATCGTAGTTAGAAAAAAGTAGCGGGAATTTCAAAACGATGCTTGAAAGTGCCATCGTGATTTACCAGGATTGGAACTCACTTTTTCGTCTATGTTCGCAAAATGAAGCAAGTCCTAGTAAAGTTTTGTATTCATTGTCACCAAGCTGCAATAGTCCATCAGGTCTGCCCTCACGCTCAATGAACTCCTTCATTGATATTACGGGTAGTCGCTTTTTGAAATCATCGGTCTGAAAAGAATAGAATTTATCAAAACCGTAATGGTTTTCGCTTGTCTAGATGATATTCAGGTGAATGGTGAGTATTACTTCGTTGAACCGAAACCCCTATTATCGTAAAAGAATATTGCACTCACCTCCAAGTGAAGATTCTGGATTGGTGGTAAAACGACAGTTCTGCCTGTAGCGGCAGCTATCACAAAAATTATTTCCAGGCTCATTCTTAAGTTGTTCCATCTCCCGCAATCTTGCTCAAACGTGATGTAACGATTACTTTGGTGCTTTTTCTCTGGTGCGAACGGGCTAATGAATTCTCTGTCCCTAGTGCCTTGTGGCGAATTCCAGTACGCGAGGCTATCTACATTGATGTCGCAATTGATTTTGCCCCGAGATGCTCCTTGCAAAGACGGTGTCTTTTTCATAGGTAGCCCAGAAACGCCTCGAGATAAATGGTCTGGCCGAGCAGGTGGTGGTTCCATAAGTAGAGATTTGTTTGCCAGTGGGCCTATGGGCGAAGTTGAGTTTGCCTCGATGTCGCCGTCGATGAACTCGTCCCCGTCAATACCTAGCCAACCTATAGGAAATTCTCTAGCTGCATAGTTTCCACCAGGATATTCCCATTTGTGAAGAACGAGCCTGCGCGGTTTGAAAGAATAATAGTTTGAGATCTTCGATGTCCCATAGTACCCACGAAGCCGGGTGATATAGGCTGTGAAGGTGGAATGCCATGTTCCTACAAAGAGACGTCCCCTGCTACATACAACTATTTCGACCATACCCATCAAACTGGGGTCGAGGTCACCCAATCCAGCTTTTTCCCAATAATCCCCTAGGAATCGGAGGTCGTGATGTTTCGCGATAGGATCAAAGAAGGATTTATTTTGCTCATCTGTGGCGATATAAAGGATCTCGTTCGGATACCATAGTGGTGCCGTATTGGCGTACCACTCTTCAGCAGAAATAATTACTTCCTTATATTGAAGATCTCCTCGTCTTACGTGCCAGGCCGAATACCCACCCCCTCCTTCATCGTCGATTTTGAACCCTCGTTGCGAGCCTTCTTTCTGGAGGAGCTTCACAATCTTTCCAGCCGCACAAAAGATATTGTCGTGATAATGAATGAAATCGCGGACAAAGCGCTTGAAGTAATTGTCGATTGCTGGGTTGGTAAAATGCACCACAGAATAAAAATGGTTCAAAATGCGATAATCTTCAGTATCCCCGGTGTGAAAATGCAAAATATCTGGATTTGCTAATTCCGTTCCATAATATAGAGGTTCCCGATTCTGATGAAAGATTATGTCATATGAGAATATTAACGAAAAAAGATCGAAAATTCATCCAAAAATTCATAATTAACACCCTCACATTGCAGAATTTTGTCACTCTCTTCATCGCTGGGGTGAAGTTTATAGCGGCTTCACCGTGCTTGAGCACTTCCTCGTCGAAAACCAAACAAGTCTTGTCGTCTTTTAATTGAGCAATAGATGCATTGCTCCGAATAAAGCTGTAAATTATTTCGCACGAATCAGGGCCTTTCCAGAGGTTTCGCATGAACGAAAATTGTTCCATTTGTGAGACTCAGTGATTTCTTCTGCAAATATCTAACACGACAAACAACACTCACTTTTTAACATTTTCGAGTTGCATGATTTTGAAAGAATGATAAGCGATTGTTTTCTGTTGTCGTCGTCCAAATGCAAAAGCCCCCCTGGGCCCAATTCGTTTGTCAAAAAATCTTCCATCGTTACAACCTCTACTCTTTTCTGGAAAGATTTCGAGAAAACTGGGAAGAAATCATCAAAAGTACGCTGCTTTGACAAAAGATATATTACCTGCGGCGGTGGTAAAACCAATGTTCGACCAGTTGCTGCAGCAACCACAAAAATTACCTCCAAACTCATTCGGATCTGGTAAAAATGAATCAAACGACTAACGAATAAGTAGTGGACGTTTTGCTATTTATGTATCATATCAAGTAGCAACTCTACTCACATCTTGAACGTGTTTAAACAAAAATAATCATACAGTTGATAAATTTAGACGATAGGTAAAATGATGCTGTGTATAAAATAATTGAGTTCAACGTAAGAATCTTTTTCCACTCACTATTGAAACCTCCAATATCCGGTTCAAACGTGAGGTATTTCTTTTTGCCACTGGAAGTTGACACACGAAAAGGGCTGATAAATTCTTCGTCAAGAATGCCCTGTGGAGAATTCCAATACGCAAGGGTGCTTGTTTTGCATTATGAAAGACAATTCAAATTGCCAATAGAAGGTAAGAAATAGTCTTTTCGGATTCGGCAGTTTTTCCCGTTTTTACAATACATGGCAGTGAACAGGTGCACTCACTTGACATTCACGTCACATTCGATGCTAGCTCGCTTCGCACCGACTAGTGCTGGTGTTTTATCCAAAGGTAAACCAGAAAATCCCCGAGCGAGATTTGTGTTTTCATTTGGAAAAATTTGTTTTGTAGTACTTCTAGATTCAGTTTCCTGACGTGGGGCTTCAGGAGCACTCCTTAGGGAGTCGTTTTCCTGAGGTACCCGCCTTTTGTTGATTGTATTATCTTCATTCTCTAATTCTGAGGTCTCGGACTTTTTCAATACATCAGCCTCTATGCTTGCTTCTGATCCGATCTTAGCTGCCGAATCTTCGGTTTCGGGTTTCAGTTTTGCTTTTCGTTTCGATAATTCCGCCTGCATTACATGATCCCGAACTGCCTGAATGTGATCTTGCACATTTTTGTGGACCCCGTAATGCATATCTTTCTCCCCGGTACTCCGCTTCGACAAAATTGAATCGATTACAGGACGATTGTCGATGCCTCCTCTCAAACTGGTGTCTATATTGTTGAACATCGGCAGCAGAACGGCCCATGATACAATCATGACCAAAGCTACCATACCCATAACAATCTGAATTATTTGGACTACCGAAAGAGGTCCACGGGGTTGCAGGCATGATCGCGACGAAGCACTAGTTGCCGCTGGGACGGCACGAGCAGACCGATACATCACGGGACGACCAAAGTTGATCATGATTGACGCAAAATACAGTTCCGGAACAAGATTCCCCCTTGCCTCAGCATAAAAATTTGCATTTGGATCCCAGCATAATATCTCTTGAGAAATGTTGGTCGAGGCGTGCAGATGCGGTCACGAAATTGCGGGTTCTACCTCTCTAGGAGAGTGTATGTTTAGTTACTCCCTCTAGAGGCGCCAGTACAATACAACGGCAGCTAACGGAAGGCGAAGTTTTTTGGTCACGAAACCGAAAAATAATTTCTACCTAGCTCTAAATAAGTCTAAAAAAGAAAGGCAAAATTTAAAGCTACACACTAAAATAAATCCCAACGTTCAAAAAAAGCGCGATATCGAACAGCGTCCATCGGATCACGATGTTCTCCCAACACAATTGGCACACTACATGCAATAAATATTAAATAATATTATGTATTGAAAAAAAATACGTCTTCAGCTGCAAAATTTTAAATCAAAAATAAATTTATTAGTGCAGCATACCGTGGTCTCGATTCCCCAGCCTATACTGCCACCTCAGACCCCTCAGCAAGAAATGATCAGCCCCAATTGTTGCTGGGGTGTGTGTAGTGGCCCCCACTTGTGCAACAATAGTTGTCAGAATGGCCAGGCGTCCACTTTATGTGGCTGTTACAATGAACAGATGAGTGACATTATTGTAAACGTCATGTTGTAAGGTTCTGCGACCCTCAATTTTTTAGCATTTTTGTGGTCTTACAACTTACAATGCTGTGTAACAAAATCAATTTGAGGCAACGTCAAAATATGCTAACTTAAATATGAGGGTGCTCTTTCTGACTGTTGTGACCAGAATTCTTCATCAGAAGCAATGAAGACGATGATAATGGGTGTCACATATGAGCAGCCCGACATTGATCAAATTGTTTCTCTTTGATTCACTATTGAGTCCTTTGTGAACACATATGTATATGAATTAAATTACAAAAAATACAATGAAAACTAATGGGAAGAAGGCACAGGGCATAATATTGATAATTTTAATATCTTCTAACATGAGATAGCACTCTTAATATGGATGTAAATTGTAAATGAATTTATAAATGCATTCATCATCTAGATTGGACCTCAGGAAGTGCATCATAATGAACATGAAAAAGTATATAGTGCTTCAGACAACAGAACACTTCTTTTGAACACTTATTCAAGTTTTTTTAGGAAAATCTAAAAAAAACTTCTCGACAAATTCATTCAATTATGAGTTTTTATTTTTTGCAGGAAATTGAAGGTATGATTGTGATCAATTTGTTCAATGCAGAGGGTGAATCTGTCATAAGTATGAAAAATACAGCATCAGCTTTGTTCCGACTCTGTTCTGTCATCTTCCAAATTTTTGGAGAATCAACTCGCAATTAGATTTGGAAGAATGAGAAATCAAATTGTCTATCATGTTGTTGGCTGAGAAAAAATCTCCAAACCGAGGAGCAACTGATGTTGCTGTCATTCCAAATGAAAAAAATCCAATTTATAAAACAATGTCATCAATTCCATCCCATTGAACCAACTTCATGTCCTTACCTCCAGAATATCAATGACAGAAATTATGGGTATTGTTTGGGGTTTGGGATGTTGTGCAAATTTCTTTCCTCTTGGAACACTGTCAAACTAGCTTTGTCATCTGGGATTTCATTGGAACAATGGGTAACTTCCAAGATATTGCCCCTGATTTGTTCAAAGATGTGAAGAAGAAGTCATTGGTCATGAAGACTATCATTTTGACTACCACTGAGGCAAAGCATCAATCCATCCAGGAAGACAAGCAACAATGATCGATGTTGGAAATAAAGTTGTCAGTGTCAGCAAATATTCTTGTGCAACAGCCACTGAGAAGCAGACAAACAACAAACTTGACTTGATGGTGGAAGATAGATCTTCAGATGAGGAACCAGCCCAATTGGTGAAGGAGTGAAGAAAAATACAAAATAATCCATGGCAACATAAAAGATGATGTCATTAATTCAATGTCAATCAAAACCAAATCAGCTAACCAGAAAAGTATTGCAACAGATCTAATACTCAAAATGGAATTATGCTTCAAAAGCAAGATTCAGGAAAACCACAAGAATCCACAAACAACCCCAACAACAAAAGTGGTGCACAACAAAATCTTTGGAGATATTGCAAATAAATACAATCCAACTGCTTTTACTGAGGCGATCAAAATTATTCCAAAGATACTGGTGTATGTGTGAATCCCCAAGATGTTTTGAGCCTTATGGTAGAGTTGAAAAGGAGCAAATTTTGAATATAGTTCATAGAATTTGCATATTGAGTAGTTTCTAATTTTTGTCATTTCACTACAACATTATCTTTTTAATCAATTCATGACATAATATTAATTGCTAAAATGTACAATGAAATAAAATTAATCTCTAAAACCCACATGCCTAAAGTATTCACTGAAAAATCCAAAATAATTTTTGATGAGATTATCTACTTAAATTAATTAACATTTTGCAGTTTTAGATAGAAAAATAGAAGACACAAGTGAATTGTGTTGAATACATGCTCAATGGCACAATAAGGTGCCCAAAATATATAGCAATGTCCTGCCTCCACAGTGAACTTCAAAATTATGGGAATATGATGGATGTCAAGACTGTCCATCATGAAAATAACATGAATGTCCAGGATGGCCTTCATTTATTTGTTTAATTATTTGTTAAATAAATCAAAAAATATTGCAAATTTTGTCACTCCTCCCTCTCAAATCCTATGCCAAGTATGATTGTATTGATCATCTTTGCAGATTGAAAACAATATATTGATTTTTTCCTCCTGATTATAAACTCCATCATCAATAAATCTAAGAATTATTGGTGATGTTCCATGTATGTAGTTATTGTGTACTAATTCCATCAATATCAATAACGTTGTTGATTGGTGTGTTTGCAATATATAAAGATTCTGCCATACTAAAATCCATGTCCCATTTGGCCAAATCGATTTGAAGGTTAGCCCAGTGAAATGATATGCTCAAAACCTTGTGAGTCAAACCTAGGAGAAGCTCAGCTTTCAAAACTTTAGATGGAGAGAAAAGTGGAAATTGGTGCCTTTAGTAAGTTAAAGAGATACAAATGGATTTTACAAGTGGTAACTTTTAGATTGGGGGCACAGTAGATGGCCAATTGAAATAGGTTCTGGTCATAGATGCCTTGGTTGGCACAATGATTGGCATTTACTTTCTTGGGGTCAACATGGCCGAATTGGGTGTATTGTTGAGTCCAAGCTTGGCTTGTGACTATGTGAGGGAGTAATTTCATCTCTCAAATATTATTCAACCTTGGTGATTCAAGATTTAAGATCACACCCTCTCTGCCACATTGCAATAACAACCTGCTGTATATCATTTGAATATAAGTTACCCCATGGCTAGGATGAGGACCAGGGGTGATGAAGGTTCCTAGTGTTGGACAAATGTCTAGATGAATTGGAAGGTTGATCTTTTTTATTTTGATGAATATTCACCTTTGTACAGGAAGCATGTAGATTTCTCTCCTCATCATTGAACAAGTTGCAGAACATAGTGAATGTCATGATCCAGAAGGAGTGAGAGGAGGATGGATGACAGAGAACAGGGGAATGATGACAATAAGAATTCATCAGCCATGATTGATTACAAAGTCAAAAAAGATTACTAGATGTAAGGAGGGAAGTTTGTGCATGGCAGCTGGTGGCAGCAGAGAAGTGACAAGCAATGCTTAACAAAAAAGTAAAACAAATCAAGCCTTTCAGAATTTGTATTAATTTATGTAGGTACTACACAAGGTATTGCATGAGATTTGTACAGTTTTTTGATGTTTTGCTCAAAAGCCTTTAATAAGTGCTCAAACAAGAATTGTTTTGGTTTCTGTAGTAGTAGGAATGGTACAATATTAAAAAATATTAACCATAAATATGGTGGAAATGGGGCCAAAATGCTCAATTGAAAAGGCCAACAAAACAAAAATTTAAAAAAGAATATTCGTTTGCACCAACATAGGAAGGAAGTTCATTAAACTAAAAATAATTATTGCGCAGTAGGAAAAAATTTATTTTGCTGAAAATTCTTCTCCAGCTTTTGTCTAAAAATAAGCAATCAGGTTAGTACCGTTGTGTACATGGCAACAAACAATAAATTATATATTACATTTTCATGCATTCAAGGGTTGGTATGTTTCTTTTCTTTTTTTGGTGTCCTGAAATTTGGAGCTTTCACAATGTTAGGGCCATTCTAACTGCTCATCAAAAAGAATGAATTACAACCAATCCTGTATTTTCACTACGTGGAAACACAAAATATCATTGTTTGCTTTTGATTTTAGCACCAAATTAAGGCCTACAATAGAAAATTGCCATCAATATTCCATGAAAGTCGAAATTGTCTGCTTTGATTGGTTATCCAGTATTCTGGAATAGGTTATTTTTCCTCCCGGGCAAGTCCTTGGGGGTGATCATCAATCAAATAGAAAAAAGGCAAAATTACTGGATTTCAAATTGGTTATGCTCTGTCAAAATAAACACTTGTTTTGAAGAAATTTGCATCCATAACTATTATGATTATTTTTTCTTTTATTTCTATCTCTCAATTAATCAATTATCATTCAATCAACCAAGCAGAACTTATTAACCTTGCCTACCTTTCCAGCATTCTAAAAAATGCATCTTGTGTGTAAAAATAATAACAACCACCCTAACCAGTTGAACTTCTGTGTAATGAGGTTATCAATACATTTTGACATAATTAGATTGAAATGGGATTGTCCTCTGTTTGATTTGATGGAGCAAAGAGATTACACAAATAACACTCACAAAATTGTGAAAAGGCAGAAAAGAAAGATCTAATATCTGGGAGTTCATTATGGGACACATCTGGTCATAAAAGGATAGTAAATTGTAACAACAATATATTATTTACAAATCAAGTACTCATTGATTTACTATTCCTACATCTTCCATGTTGTATTTTTGCTGAGACTTCAATATTTTGCATTAATCAAATGTACCAACCTCATTGTTCAGTATGTCTTGTTTGTCAAAACCATTGGTGATTAAAATCCGCCATTGTACATCATATGGCAGACTTAATCAATACATGAAAAATCCTTGTTTGATTTATGTGCCTGGGTAATTAGCATAAATCAAGTTAGTTCTGTCTTTGTTGAAACTATGAACTCACTTTGTCATTTAATTATCTTCCCTGACTTTGACACACTAGCGGTTCCATCTTGCTCAATATATTGAACTCTTGTAAAATCTTGTTGAGCTTTTCTGTTTGATTGTCAGGCATCCTGTTGTCACTCTTTAAATATTATATATTCTGTAGTCATTATCGTAAGCATTGACAAAAGCTTGGAAGTAAAATTTTCAATGATGCTACTGTCTGCAATATTGATAAAAGAATCTAAAATGTAAACTACTGGAAGTATTGCTAGATCTCCCCACATCATAAATGTTGTGATAATGAACATATTAACAGTAGTTATCAGGTTATGTTTGGATTTGATGTAGTAAATATTTGACCATTGTCTGTGTTCCATAGCAAACATCACTCTGAGTATCAATAGTTACCAACATCAGCCTTTTTATGTACAATACTATATTCATAATTATATTTGGATGTAGTAGTATGAGATGTTATGAAATGATACATTCCTTTTTTGTAATTTCTGTAAAATAATATTAAGTGTGAATATTTATTGTCTGCATAAGGTATAAAATATATTTTCTAAACCATTTTCATTTTCAATTACACATATATATATATTTATATCACTAATCATTGAGATTCATCCTGTTATTGATATTTTATTTGTGTCACACAAATAGTGGAACATAATGATGACAGAGAATTTGACAGTAAATAGTAAATTCAAAAGATTACAAGGATGTGAGAATACACAATAATAAAAGGAGCAATAAGAAATAACTGATGGAATACAACCCTTATTTGGAGAAGAGCAATATAAACCATTATTGGCATGAATGAATGTAATTAATGGAAGAATAGTTTTATTCTAATAGATCATTGTTCAATCATGGATCACACTGATGTTCTTCCAAATCTGCAACCATTTCCAATGTCAAAATAAAATCAAAGGAAAGAGATTTATTGAGATAAGTGGGACAGTACTTTCTAAACCATTGGTTGAACTACCCAATTTTCAACATAATAGATAGACAAATATTTGAGTGGGCACTAAGCTTTTGGCTTTGCTAAACAGTTCTTTTTTACTAACACAACAATCTTGTTCCTCTTAATCTCAGCTTTCTTTTGATTCAATGGTTTGGGGTTTGGGGGGGAGCAGATTATCTCCAAAAACTGTACAACAGCAATGTATTTTTTGCCACATTGCTGAAAATGGGAATATTTGTCATCTCTCAAGAATTCATTTTATTATGTACCAGGTCTTACCTATATTCTGTGCCTTTGTTTATGTACTCCTTAGGATTGATAATTATTGTATCCAGTTGGCAGTGTCTTCAGCAACATGAATACATAAAAACAAATTTTACCCCATTGCTGCTGGATGTTTTACATCATCATAAACAATAATATTATGTAACAAAGAATATTGTTTCAACAACAGATTTGGATTTATCCTTAATTCGATTTTTTGTACAACTACTAGAACTTCGGCGTAAATAAAGATTTCTATCGAGATTAATGCCTGGGTATAGTAGTGACGTGGTGGTCACAGCAAATACTAAGTCTTCGGTGATATAAGAAGTGGCTACACAAAAAGTATTGTATTCGAACGGTAATTAATAACTCTCTCAATTATTAATCTATCTCCGGACAACAGTTCTATTACGTAATAGCTGGATATTTTTCAAAATTGAAACAATCATAACTGTAAAAACTAAATGTCCCAAGCAACCACCCAGTCATCCACCTCTCTCAACAAGGTACCCAGATAATAATTGGGAAGTATGGTACATATGAATAAA
>JALLPE010000605.1:0-16078 GCA_036940025.1 Conticribra weissflogii | reverse complement strand
AGATTTTTTGTGAGCCACGACAATATTATTATGTTCTATAGTAGATTCTAAGTACTTCTACTGACAAAGGCTGGTTTTCCAATAACATTTACGATACAGAATTTATTAAGTAGCGGCAAGCCGTAAAATGGTCAGTCTCGGGCTGTCGTGAATCGCATTTGTTCTTGAGAATAATAATGTGGCCACTATTTTTGACTAGCTTCGACGAAACTAACTATTATCCCCTACAGAAGATTGAATAATTGTACATATCCTAGAGAGCGGAATGCATGAGTATAGTACCTTGAAATACACCTTGTCGATTCAACAAGAGAAAAATTTGTATCATGCAGTAGTACAACTGTAGGATACTAGGTACCCATCGAATAATGATTCAATACCGACATCACCTCATCAATATATTTTATAAATCATGATCACCTTCTCACATCAACGATCATAGACGACGATCGATGCCAGATATAGCCGCAATGATATCAAAAACTATCGAATTGATATCACGCCAGGATTTCGCCGAACTGCAGAATTGCGTCAGCTTCCACTCTTTCCGGGGAAACGAAACATCAAAACCGGAAATTATAACTAAATTGGATGTGCGCAAATCATTGCCCTTGCAATCATCTAAAATATTGGGGGCATTCATTCAAAACAGCCGGTCCTTGAAAACGATTATTTTGTGCAGTTTTCCGATTACGTCAGACGATATTTCTGTCATATTCGAGAGGGATGGGCCTTATAGTTGTGAATTGGAAGAAATAAAATTTCCGTGCGTCGATGATGAAAATCGATTCACCCTTAGCTTGGAAGACTTTAGAAGAATGCTGCAATTCATCAAATCTTTCCCGACAATCCAATACCTAAGTTTCCATGGAAGCAATCTCTCTGATAATTACATCGAACCGTTGGTCGATATGCTTGAATCCATGCATCTTGAAGAATTGAACATTCAACAAAATTTTCTTGGAACGATCGGGTTAGAAACTCTATTGCAGGGAGGATGTACGAAGAGGCTAAAAACATTAAAGCTTTCCTACACGAACCAGAGAGATGTCGACTTGGTGGCGAGGTTTTTGAGACGAGATGGAAACGAAGTCCGTTATATCTACCTTGAAGAATTCAATTCACAAGATAACGATTCTCGCCTTAAAGAAAAACTCCAGATGATGCTCGAGTCCATTCCAAACAGCTCACCTCTTGAGCGTCTGCACCTGGGTGTGGAAGATGAGTGCTCTGAAGAGGAGAGGAACGAATTGGCAACATTATTTCAACAAAAAGTGTGCAACCTTTCCTCATTTGATGCATTGTGCCAATCCAATCACCAGTTCTACCAACTTGGTTTTTTGAAGTTCCCATTGATTATACCGGGAGGTCCTCCGATGACTGTTACAGTCACGGGAGAGAGAACTCCAATCTTGTGTAAAGCACTTGGGATTAATAGGGCTTCCATGAAAACAATTGAAAAGATTCGGTGCAAACTTTTCACATTTTATTTCAGAGGAGAATTCGATTTGATGCCGTTCATAGGAACAGATCTTAAAGCTATGCCTCGCATTCTTCATATGATGGGGACGACAATGAAAACTTGCGAACTCATACCGAAGTATTCTAGCATGGTTCATGAGCTTATTTTGTCTGGCGGTCGACTTGACAATATGTATCGATTCATCCGTGACTGGGATGTCCCAACTTTGTTTGGATATGCATCATAATTCTTGGTTGAGAAAATTTGACACACAACGAGTTGGCTCAGAAAATATCGTGTGCAGTGCAATTAATGGGAAAAACTCAGGTTTGTGTCCACCGCAGCAGGTCATTTTGAGGCATCCTGAATCATTTTCTCCTTCATGAGTAATGAACTCAAAGAGATAAAAATATTTATCAATGGAACTTAACAAGAAAAAGTTATACACACTCAGAGCATAATGATGACATCACCAGGCTGCTTCACTATATCAAAAGCATTTAATGGTAAAAGGCAATCCTACATGTGATAGGCTGGTTGATCACCCCTCCTGCTTGTCAGACTGACAAGATCCGATGTACTGACTGACTCGCCCGCCAGTGAAAGCATACTACCTATTGAACAGTCTCGGGATCTGATTTTGAAGCGACTTGGTTTGACATCTTTGCAGATTTAATTAACGACTGAAAGTATTCTTGCGAATAAGTGTTTCCTTCGAGAAACACCCATATGCTTATTCGTCTCAGTTGTTCTATCCTCGATAATTTTTTTATGAGACTATCGATCATTAACCGAAAACGAAACATCTGGTCCCTGATGAAATGATGAATCTTCGATTTAAATCGATTCTTCCATCCAGTCGGTGAAAACGATGATGATAGAATGTTGAGTAATTACTGAAAAATGAATTGTTGTTCATTAGCTTCGATTCTAGCCCACAAGAGAGTGTCAAGTCAGCCCTAGAAACCTTTCTCAATTTTGACCACCAAAACCTCCCCTAGATAGTCACTTCCCTCTTTTCAATCAGCGGAACATAAACAGGATCATACATTTTCTTCGACACAAAACCATCCAAATCATCTATATCCGCTGCACTCAATTTTGATGCTTGTCCCGTTCGAATCGCCTCTTCTATCACTGCTATTGCCACTGTTTTGGAAACATCGCGGATTGTATTTACATTGGGGAATACTTTTCCTTGTGCCAATTCTTCTTCCGTTACGTAGTTTGCCAGTGCTTCGGCGGCCACGTAAAGCATTCTATCCGATACTGTTTTGGCGCCGCAAAGTGTGACTCCCAATCCGATTCCGGGAAATACATACACTGCAAAAGATGGAAAATTACATTAGAGAATATCGCTAGTGCCAGAAAACATTGAAGAGAGAGAAGGTTTTCAGTAGCTTCAAAAACACTTACTGTTGTTGCATTGCGTAGGATAAAATATTCTGCCATCTTCCATTTCAACGGGATCAAATGGACTTCCACTAGCGAAAATACAGCGACCGTCAGTCCACTCAAATGCTTGCCCCGCCGTACATTCGGCCTTGGTTGTTGGGTTGGAGAGCGGGAAGATAATGGGTTTCTCGCAATGTTTTGCCATGTCTCTAATGAGACGTTCAGTAAATAGACCTCCCACGGCAGTCATTCCGAGGATCATAGTTGGTTTGTATTTGTTGACAATTTCCAACAGTGAAAGGCCTCCGTCATCGTCACGTGCAAACATAGCTTGTTCTTTGGAAAGTTGTTTGATGCGATCTTTTCCCAAAAGGCTGAGAATTGAAGCAACATTCATGACCAATGAGCCACTACCTTGTTTCGTGCACGAACACATGATCTATGCAACAAGATGTGTCTCACCCTTTTTCATCCGCAACGAAGAAGCAATTTTTGGCCTCTTCTTCCGATCTTCCGTGCTCGATCATGGCTTGATACAGTACCTGTGCCACTCCAATTCCCGCGCTTCCTGCTCCTGCGATCAAAATCCTTTGGTCTCCAAGAGCTTCCGGTTGTTGTCCTTTTGCGCGAAGTCCACCTAAGACACCAGCCAACGTCGTAGCTCCAGTACCTTGAATGTCATCGTTGAAGCAAAGAATATTGTCGCGATATTTGTTCAAGAGAATCTATGGGATGAAGTGGCGAATTTGTCAGTTGGTTACTTAATGTAGTCTTGTATGTTCCCTCTCACTACTCATATCCTCACCTGTGCTTTATCGCTGCTGAAATCTTCAAACTGAATCAGCACATCCGGCCAACGGTGACGAACAGCTTGGATGAACCTTTATCGAATAATGCAATCGAGTTATTTGAGTGGAATAGGCGAATGATTTTTTCGAGCGATGGTGTTGATGATGATTGTAAAGGAAACTCACTCATCGACGAGATGATAATACTTCGATCCTTTCAACCTCGGTTTCTGCACTCCGAGGTAAAACTTGTCACTCAACAACTCCTCGTTGTCCGTCCCCACATCCAAGACCACGGGCATGACACGATGGGGTGCAATACCTCCAGCTGCACAATAGAGCGAAAGCTTTCCGATGGGAATCCCCATTCCATTAGCCCCCAAGTCTCCGAGACCGAGAATCCGGCTGCCGTCGGTGACCACTATGACGTGAACGTCTTTTTGGGGCCAGTTGTAGATCATGGCTGCCATGTGGCCTCGGTCCTCCTTCGATACGGTGGATTGTGTTGTGTTGTAAAAAGAGCGGATGATAGAAAATTAGATTGAAATTCGCCTGAAATTCAATTTCGCACTCGAACCAATCGTCTCCAATAAGATTCAAGCTGACTTCGACAGACTAACCTCACAGAAATACATTCCTCTCGGCCTACGATACCTCATTCCGAACTCCTTACAAGCCTGCCCCACAGTGGGCGTATAAATAATCGGCGCCATCTCCTCCATATGATCCACCAACAACCTATGGTAAATCGTCTCGTTCCTATCATGCAAATCCTCCAAAATTATATTCTTTCGAATCATACTCGGCTCCCCTCGTATCTCTTTCAAAATCCTCTCTTTCTGAATCTTCATGTTGGCACGTCGGGGAGGAAGAAGACCTCGAATTCGAAGGCGGTCTCGTTCACCCCCCTTGAAGGCGGTTCCCTTATTAAAGAGCGGGTTGTTGAGAATGTCGGCTCCTCGGGAGGTGGTCGAGATTGGGGCGAGGAATTTCCGGGTGCAGCCCATCCATTCTCCTTCTGTTTCGTCTCCTTCTTCGACGAATTCTTCGGGGGTTTGTTCGTTGGTGGAGGTGGGGGCAGTGCTCATCGATTGGAAAGACGATGACAACCAGCCCTTGTTCTGATCACGGTAAGACGTGAGCGATGATACTCGAGAGGAGGCTCCACCAACCCCGCCTTTCGATTGTGCGAGGCGGCGGGATAGTCCGCTGCGAAGAATGGTGGACATCAGCATGATCGATTGCGTTTGTGCCGATGAACAGATGATACGGCGGATGTTATTGTACTTAGAGAATTTATCTAATATGAACTATCTCTTACTCCTCGGGCTTTTATTAGGTAGTACTCTCTACTCTCAGATGAAGGAAGTCCGAGTTCCTTGATTGGGTCTCAACGTGTGTATTAGTAATAATATGTGTTACTGTTTTGAAAAGTTTTGGTCGCTGATTTTTTTGTTCTCGGACTCGGAGAGTCCGGACGTCCGGCATCCAAACAAAGATTTTTTTTAGATTTTTCAATAAAATCCTGTTCATTGATAGTAGTATCGTAGTACGTGTTTTTATGATTCCCAATACACATACTCCCCAGTGATGTCATCACACAGATGAATAACAGTGACGTCATAGAACCGAAATCCACACTTACTTACGTTTTTTAAGACATAAAGTGTTCCGCGTTGTAGTGTGGTGAGTAGTATTATTCGTAATACCGTACTTTACTAGAGCGTACCCAATCAGAAAATTCATAAGCCGTTACAGTCCCGAAGGTTGGTCAGGGCCGGAGAAACTCCTCCCACTACTACCACCGTATAAAACATGGTACCATCATCATACCACCACTTTTTCTGTTAGTTTTTCTTTTTGGAGTAATAATTTAAATAGCACGATGGGCGGGTAATTATCGTGAGAAAGCTATTTTTCAATATATATTAAATATAATATCGTAAGATCCTCCGAACTAAAACGAAGAACCATGAAGTTTCAAGCCATCCTTGTCTCCTCGATCTCCCTCCTTCTCCAAGGAGCGAGTGCATTCCAATCAAACCCCAACGTTGTCGCTCAATTGTCCAGAACTCCACCGTCCTTTTCCGCGAGGCACAAGGAATGGAGATTAGCCGCTGCAAATGAAAACGAGGGAGGTAATCCATTCGGGTTCATCCAGGGCCTTTTCCAACCTTCTCCCTCTGCCGTCGAAGAGCCCGCGAAGCCCGAGATTCCGGACGTAGTTGTTGATAGCGATTACAAATTGGCTGCTGCATTCGGTGCCCTGGGGATTGCGATAATTCTTTCCAGTCATGGTAAGTACGACTCGTTCTTTGTTCTCCCATTGATTCTGTATTGGTTGTTACTGTATCATTCGCTCCATTGCTTTTACAACAAAATTTCGTATCCATTCATATATTTTTCTCGCGGCATCCGATAACCTTTCAACGAACACACGCCAATCATTCAGCCTCCGGATGCACGTCCGCAATCTGCCCACCCTCCGTAGGCGGGGCAGTCCTCGGAGGAATCATCTCCCTCCTCGCCTCCCTGTTTGCGGTGCAGGCCACGCGCATTCGATTCGTCTTCGACAAAGAGGCATTTGAACTCACAAACATCGATTTTTCGTCTCCCGAAAACAAACTCTATGATAGTGGAGAAAATATCGTTGTGGGAGGGGCGAATCGCTGGACGTACGATAGTTTCGTCAATTGGGATTTTTATCCGAGTGTGGATTTTCCGATTTTGGTTTATTTTAAGGAGACTCAGACGCAAAAGGTGAGTGTGGTAGATACCGGTATCTCGTATATTTTTTGTGTCATCGTGATGAAATAATTTTTCATGAGACAAGGGCTTAAGAATGGATAATTTAATTTTTGCAATATAGCCCGATGGAAGTTACAGCGGGCAAGTGCACTTCTTTCCAGCGATTGCAAATTGCAAACAACTTGAGGAGCAGGTACGTATTGTAGATGTCTTCCAAAGACATTGACTGTTTATTGCTTTCGCATGGAATGAGAGAGGGGTAAGCCAAACTCATCTTTCACGCTGTTTTAAATTCCAATCGCCAGTTTGAGCTCCGGGGGTGTGCAAAAGTTTCGAAGAACTAGAAGGTGTGGTTGGGACATATTTTTCCTGAGAGTAAAATTTCCTGATCTGACACGCGGCAAACACAACAATATACTGTGACGAGATGGATGGTGTGTCAACATAACCAATGGGTTGATTCAGGCCTGTTGGGAAACCGATCAAACAATACCTTAGAAATGATGCAACAAACATGACACTAATGTTTCCATTTATCTTGCGAGGGAGGATCTCGAAGCTAACAGCTCAGTTGGATGATTTTACACGCAACGAACAAATAATAATCAGGCTAGCTTTCGCTCCCATTAATATTTCTTTATTTCTTAGAAAATTATCGACGCGAAGTAACATTGAATTCGCTTCGACCCCTACCCGTTATTAGTGTCCTTTGATCGTTGAAATGCGTTTTCCATCATCTCGTCCGGCAAATAAATGACACGCAACGAACAAATAATAATCAGCGTAACATCCGTTACCATGTATATTTCTTTATTTCTTAGAAAATTATCAACGCGAACTAACATTGAATTAGATTCAACCCCCATCAGTAATCAACACTCTGTCATCGTTGAAATTCGTTTCCCATCATCTCGTCCGAAAATAAATGCAACAATAACAACCATGTCCGGCAACAACAGAGACCAATGGTACAAGACCGAGCGAACATGCAAAAAGTTACCAAAAATGGTCTCACTGGTCGAATGTGGCCCGCACTGCAGATTTTGGATGTTGCATTGACGGGTCATATTCCCTGCAATCACATATAGCACACTCCGGAATTGCCATCTTAGAGAGTTGAACGGTGACCAACCAATACAGCCCAATACCCAATCCATTGGTCGCATGAATATTCTCGACACTGTCCCAAGCAGCCTACGGCGCATGGTCTCCAATACAGCAATGGACTTCCATTGGGAGAGTCTCCAAGAAACACTGGCTGGTTCGAAATGTCAATGAGATTTTGGCAGCATCACGACGACGACGACGACGACGACGACGATGACGGCGACGATCCATTTCCTCCCCGGCCCCAATCATTCGTTTCATTCTTTCCCCGATCATTGCCGCCGCCATCACTGCTCCCGCCGCGGCCATNCTTAGGACAGATATTTTTCGTGAAAAATTTCCTGATGAGACACGCGGCAAAAACAAATAACACAATTTGACGAGTCGGATAATGTGTAAAGAAAACCAACGAGTTGGATGAGGCCTGTTGGGACACCGATCAAACGACACCTTAGAAATGATGTAACAAATATGACACGAATGTTTTCACTTCTCTTGCGAGAGAGGATATCGAAGCTAACAGCTAAGTTCTATGATTTAATACGCAACGAACAAAAAATAATCAGCATATATATTTCATTACCATTGTACTTAGAAAAGTATCAATGCGAACCAACATAGAATTATCTTTAACCCACGTCAGGTATTAGTACCCATTTTTGTGAAAGTGTGTTATTCATTATCTCGTCTGACAATCAATGCAACAATAACGACCACGTCCGACTGAAGCAGAGACCGATGGAACAAGCCCGAGCGAAGCAAAAAGTTACCGAAAATGGTCTCGTGGCCCGCTCCGAAGATTTTGATGTTTCATTGGCTGGTCATCTATCTCGCAATCACTTACGGTCTATCATACCCCGGAATTTCCATCTCCAATAGTTGGACGTTGAACGACAACCACCCAAAATAGCGCAATATCCCATCCAACGAACTATTTCATAGTCCCGGCAATCAACCGGATCCCAAGCAGGTTACGGTTCATGTTTTCTCAAATAAAAATGGACTTCCACTGGGAGAGTCTCCAAGAAACACTGGCTGGTTCGAAATGTCAATGAGATTTCGGCAGCATCACGACGACGTGAACGACGACGGCGACGATCCATTTCCTCCCCGCACCCGATCATTCGTTTCATTCTTTCCCCGATCATTGCCGCCGCCACCACTGCTCCCGCCGCGGCCATCGACTTTGACTCCCCTGACAAAATCCCTCATTTGACTTTTGGAAACGCGAAGGGCATGGCACATGACGCACCGCTGAGCGGGATATTTGTGATGGTAGGTGCATTGGTGACAATCCCATTCGAGTCCCGAAACCATGGCGATGATGATGTTGATCGAGTCGGAATCGAGGTTTCGAATGCCTAGAGAGGGTCTGCTGGTACGATGTTTGGCGAATGGGGTAATTCGTTGATACAATTTCAGGCTGGATTTGGATGGGCGAAACAAAGCATTTCTTCTTTTCTGTGGCGGAACAAAGTCGTCTACCATGTAAGAGTTTAAAAAAGCAGTTTATCTTGATAGGGTGAACATCATTATGTCAGTAGTAGAGGCGTTTGATATTGATTGTTGCAATCATTGCTGTGATTGCCGTCATTGCCGTCGATGCCAGCAGGGGATCGACGGGGGCGTCAGCAAACTTTGAATCTACATCATTCGGACCCATCGTTTGCATTTTGAAAATGGGTCCATATGTTGAACTGGAAAATTAAAATGATTGAAGGAGCCCTCTCGAGAGGAAGAGAGTCCAACATTCCTGACATAATTTATCTTTCATTGCTCTCTGACCGAGATTTGGTTGGACCAGTCTCTTCCGTCGTAATACATTGGGCCCACCTGGCCCCGCCCCAGTATTCCACAAAACTCTCTCAACAACAACCATGGCCACACCATCAGCCGCAAAATCCTTCTTTGGCAAGACCGCCAACGTGACGCGGCACACGCTGACCCGCAATGCAACAACCCAGCGATCGACGCCAACCATCCGTCTCCTTTCCACCGCGGCACCCGAAGCAACAACCCCAAGAAATGACGACTCGGATTCCCACCGCGAACAACCAACCAAACCCCTCAAATCCTACCTATCCGGTCCCACCACCCACTTCGGCTACCAGTCCGTCTCCACCACCGAAAAAGAATCTCGCGTCCGTCGCGTCTTCGAAAATGTCGCGGACAATTACGACGTCATGAACGACCTCATGAGCGGGGGCTTGCATCGCTATTGGAAGGATGAGCTCTTGAAAATGACGGGGGTCGGTCCCATGGCCAAGGTCGTGAGACGCAGGGCCTCCCTGTCGTACGGCGCAGAGGATACCTCCAAAGGAGAAGGAACCGACCAAACACCCCTCCTGTCCATCTTGGACGTGGCAGGAGGAACCGGCGACGTCGCCTTCCGATTCCTCGAATCCGCCAAATGCGTCGAACGCGCCAAATCCTCCGGCCGCGACGAAATATCCATCACCGTCTGCGACATCAACCCCGAAATGCTCCGCGTCGGGGAATCTCGCGCTCGATCGCGCTACGGCCCCGACGTCATCGACGAGTCGAAGGCATTGACGTTCGTGGAGGGAAACGCCCAATCGTTGCCTTTCGGAGAGGATCGATTCGATTTGTACACGATCGCCTTTGGATTGAGGAACGTCACCGATGTGGACATGGCGTTGAGGGATGCGTATCGCGTTTTGAAACCCGGTGGCAGGTTCTTATGTTTGGAGTTTTCGAGGGTGACCGTGCCGGGGTTGGCGGAAGTGTATGATGCGTATTCCTTTCATGTCATTCCGGCCATTGGCGAATTTGTGGCGAAGGATAGGGATTCCTATCAGTATTTGGTGGAGAGTATTAGGAAGTTTTGTTCTCAGGAGGAGTTGGTGGAGAGGATGGAGGCGGCGGGGTTTGAGGACGTCAAGTTCACGAATATGACCGGAGGCATTGTGGCGGTGCATGAAGGTTGGAAGCCTCTGTAGCAGTTGGTTGGTTGCGGCGTGGATAAAGATCACTTTGAAGCAAAATAATGTTAATGAAAAGTAAATACACTCATACCATACAGGAAGCCCCTCGAAATGAAGACAAAAATTGAGAATCATCTTGATACAAATCCCGTTGATTCTCCCAAGATCCCTGCTGCAAAAGTAGTAATGACGTTTGTTGTCAATCCAATTTGTTGGTTCTGCTTATGTGACGGATGAGCAAAGTGTTTGGACTCAATGTCAACGCTACTTTTTTGGCCATGGCTTACCTTCGAATACGACAGTAGTAGGAATCATTTGATTTTTAAGAGAACCTATTTTAGTATGAAACCATCTCATTCACTTCATTGAGTTGATATGGTCATCCATCCAAAAAATTTCAACCCATGATAATCTGAAAATTATTCTCATTTCCAATATTGCACACCAAATCTTTGCAGAATCTCGGCTGGAAACGACCTCGTTTGCTACCAAATCATTGATAGATAGTAGACAGCAGTTGCGCATGAATCACTCTTACGAAACTCTTTTCTTCCGGTAGAGTATTTTGCAATAGCTCCATTTCATAACAACCCCCCAACGAAGCTGTTTCCCAACCACGCCGACGTCAAAATTCCCCAAAAAATGCATCGACATCCTTGCCTAACGGGGTACAATCGCAAAAGTGCATTGTTCATACGTCGTGCAACAAATATCCTGACATTCCGAAAGGCATTCCGCCGAAGTCTTTCCCCTCCCATCGGGACCGTAGCTGTTCTCGCATTTGTTCTGTTGAGTCGGGGCAACATTATTTATTTTTTGTCACGGTATGACACGTGATGTGATGCGATGTGGCGTCCCAGATCCAGACGAACATCGACGAATGCAAATCGTCAGATACACCACTTTAAAAAATTAATGATCGATATCACCGCGAAAAAACGTAGAAAAGTAACTCACCTTGCAATCGGCAACCGAACGCAAAAAACTAGGATCCTTCTTCGTTCCCTTTACATCCCCCTTATCTTTCGGCTTTTGCCCCGGGATTTCGGGAGCACGTCCCGTTTTCCAAATGGTCGGCTCTTTGACTTCTGCGGCGTGGGCACTTTCCGCGGAGAAACAGTTGATGAACGATATGGTGGATGTGGCTATCATGGATTTGAACATGTTGCTTGTCCATTCTCTGCGGGTTTGGATGGTGGATCTACAGTTGTTATTGTCGTCGTTCTCGTTGATGTCATTGTACGTGGGCGTAGTCGAGATTTTTTCGCTGCGGTCGTTGTTATAATTGAATTTGATGGTGGTGAGAGCCAGCGCGGATGGCTTTGGGATGTGGAAAAATCCGGGACGGTGGTGATCCAGCAAGGAAGGAGAGAACGCGGAGCATGTCCAAGATAAGGAACATAGCCAGAGGATGGCTGTGAAGAAGAAGGATTGTTGGTTCTTCATCGCGTTAAAAAGAGATGCTGTGATTGTGAGAGACAGCGATGAATTCGACGTTTCCGGTGAATGTTGTGAAGGATCATCGTGAGCGCAAATGGGCTCATGATGCAAAATAGGCATGGTCTTGGGCAATAGATACGGTGCAGTACCAAACAACCGCCCTCTAGGATTTCAACATCGCGAAATTTTATATTGTTTCATACTACGAATCTGTACGTATTTTCATATTGAATTTTATATCATCAATTCTCAGCCATTCTTTGTGTGAGCAAGTGCGGGCACTTTCTGCAGTTTTGTCATATAATAAAAAGTAATCCTACGAAGCCATACTGCAGAAAACGATGGTGGCTATTAGATAATAATAATAATATAACATTATTGTACAAAGTATTCGGCACGAAGCCGCCATTGCCATCACGAAATCATCACAGCAACATGGGAGGCGAAACAGCAAAGGAACGGCGGCGACTGAAGCGTTTGCAAGCTCTGAATGAGGGCAACAATAAGGCATCTCAAGTGCCATCCAAATCTTCACCTGCATCAACCACTCCAGCCGCAAAAGCCAACGAAACGAGGAATGGTGCTCTTGCAAAGCCGAATCCAGGTGCTTCAAAGAGAATTACCGCCCGCAGTGCCAGTTGGAAAAACGGATTAAATGATGCCAGAACTACTCTCAATACTGCTGGGAAGCGCAAGTCATCATATGGAAATAATGAACAAAATAAGATGTCACAACATCAAAATAAATTTCAAAAATCCAAGGCAGGCCAAAAACAACGACCGCCCTCAAAGAATAACGTATCCGGCACCACCAATCGCAATAAAGACGGAAATGCAAAAATCCAATTCAAAGGGAAATTTACCAGCAATCCGAAGCAACCGTCAAAAAAGGCACACAAAGAAATCAAGCACAAAATCAAAAAGCCCAAGCATCTCAAGCGAAAAATGGAACATCTTTCCAAGGCGATTGCCGAAGGAGCGGTACCTTCGAACAATGAAAGTGGTGTTGGTGGGAACAATCTTGAGGAGTTGGAAGAACAAATGAAAAATCTGGCGGAGCAAATGAAAGAGCTGAAGAAGTTAAAGGAGGGCAAGGCTAGCAGTAGAAAGTGTAAGGATGGAAAAAACGATAAATCGTCAAATTTTGATGGAACGGGGACAAGGAGTGATAATGATGATGAAGAGAAGCAAGAGGAATGCATGGCGTCAAAAGACTTAGCCAATGGCGTGCGAGAGTATCTTGGTGGTGATGATGATGATCATGATGAAAACGACAATGATTCCTCTTCGTCCTCGTCAACCTCATCTTCGTCCAAATCTACAGACAAAAATGCTACTGCAGATGAAAAACAAATTGAGCCACCCTCCTCGAATTCTTCCTCGTCGTCACCCTCTTCCAACGATAGTGACTCGTCAGAAGGTGAGAAGGGAGATGAAGTCATTGATGCCTCAAACACTCGGTCACGGGGCAAGCGTCGAAGAGGGCGAAGAGATAGAGATACTAAAAAAGATAAAAATGATGAATCTATGAAAGAGGAGCCTTCCAAAACTATCTGTGACGAGCCCAAGAATTTTGTATCCAATGAATCAAATGGAAATACACAACCAATGAATGAAATCAACGACAATATTGAGGAAGCCGAATCATCATCAAAGAAAACTTCCAAAAAGGATGACAAACGACGTTGCATTGGACGAAAGCCCGTCACTGATTACACGGTTGGTCGAAAGTACTCTGGAAAAGTCATATACATCAAACCCAAACTCGGAGCATTCATCGATATCGGATCTCACTCGGATGCATTTTGTCATATTTCTTGTATTTCTGATGAATATGCCAAGAATGTGAACGATGTTGTGAAAATCGATGATGAGGTTGATGCTCGTGTGATTGAGATCAATCGAGAGAAAAAGAGGATTACTGTGAGTCTGAGGAGTGATGCAATGGCACAGAAGGAGATGGAAATGGTAGATGCGAGGAGGGGTCGTGAGGAAGGTGTGAAAACTAGTGGTGCCAAGAAAAGTGGAAAGTACGCAAATTCGAGTGCTGGTCATTTCCGATTCGATGCAACGAATGGTAATGCAAACTTAGATGCCACAAATGTGACTTCAGAATCACCCGAGAATGAAGATTTGAAGACGGAACGTAAGCTTGCTAGGAGGGCAGAAAGGAGAGCTCAAGAGGATCGTCCGAGTGGACACGGGCGTGGGCTTGTTGAACTGAGTACTTTTATTCATCAGCCTGGAAATAGCAACCAAACAAATAATATTTCTAATGGACAGAAGAGTGCTGCAGATTTGAAGAGGGAACGTAAACTGGCGAGGAGGGCTGAAAGAAGGGCACTTGTGGAAGGGAATGGCGCTCAGTAATCATTTCGGATGATATCGTAATACGTCCATGAACTGACTTTGTGTTTCGGTTCTTTCGGAAATATTGGGATGTTTGAAACGGATGGAAGCAATAATAAAAAGACCACTGTTCGTTAGTGTTACTGATCATGAATTAGTCCCAAGCATTTTCACCTGGTGAAAATTGTGATAAACCAAAAGTAATATTTAGTCAGGTTTGGATGCAATTGAATTCATGGTGTCTAATAATTTCAGAACCATTGAATGATTTGGTAACATGAAACTTTAGTACAAGGATTCATTTGAAGCTCTGCATCCTCCAATTTTGTGTGCTGACGTCTTATATTTGAACTAATATCTAAGTTTCTCGTCCCTTCCTCTTGTTTGTCATATTCGTTAGTGTCATAAAATTGTTTGCCACAAAAAATCATGCTTGACATCAATGATAAAAATACATGAGCTATTTTGTGTTTAACCGCTTCCGAGTTGGGACGCGGAATCAATATTCCGCTAACTTATTTGGAAACCATTACTTCATTATTGAAAACTTTTCTTGTTGTCAACCAAACCAGACCCTGCCAAATTAATAAAAATGTGCTTTCATTTGAACATGTCTAACATTGGGATGTCAGGGTATTTTTGCTACAGAAAACTGCTGTTGACCAAACACATCATCTTAAGTTGTAGTGCCTTCAAATTTTGATACTGCAAAATACAATATCATTTCTAGTTCAAAATGAATCCAAGTTTAAAACAACTTTTTCATAACTTCTTTTCTAGCATATTTCTAATCAATAACATATTGAATGTGTAAAAATCACCATTGATGGCAATGAGCTTCATTCAATGATATAATATGTCTACGTAATTTGAAAGTGTGAAATTTAATAGTTGGATGAATTGGTTTTCTCATTTGAAATGAGTAAGCATGCTTGAGGTAATAAAAGGGTGATTTACTGCTAAAAAAGCATTTTCTGCAACAACTACTTGTCTATTTTGTTTTCCTTCATAAAATGTTGAATGAAAATGAAACTACAGATGATTATATAACATATTTCAATTCATTTATCCTAAAATTATGCTTATGTTTTGAATCTAAATTAGGAGCATTGTCCTGTCATGTGTTGAGTTGAACTGTTACAAAATGTTCTTGAATGGGTCATTAATTTCGGTATAATTTACTTGAGGGGCAGGGATGATGCCAGGAACTAGACTGCCAAGAATCATTCACTAGCATTTGCCATTATTTTGTGTTAAGAAATTAAGTACACACTCTGCTTAAATCTATTTTTGATTCTGATTTTACACATGATTTTTCTCGCAGAATTCACTATCTCACTCACAAACCAAACATATCTTCATCATTGCAATAGCTACAAGATGTTGGAGTTGCAACTGCAAACAAAAGTAATGTAATTGCCAAGAATGCAAAAATGAATACTGAACCAATTGGATCATTCAATTTATAAAAAATCTAGGTGAGTAGCCCATAGTCATGCTGTGCTCTCTTGGGCCAAAAATATAATACTCTGCAAGCTATACTCATGTTCTTAAAATTGAAAATAGAAGATAACAGTATATGATATCACAGCAGATGGTACAAAGGAAAATTAATGCAATCTTGAGACTATATTAGAACCATCTAAAAGTGGTGAAAGAGAAAAGAGAAAAAATAATTGTGTAAAAAAAGAGAGCAAAGAGCAACGAGGAAAAGCCAAAGTCAAAAGAGCCAAGAGCAAAGAGCAATATACAAAGGACAGAGGTAAATAAACAAACAAAGAAAAAAGTAAAGAGTCAAGAGTCAAGAGTCAAGAGTCAAGAGTCAAGAGTCAAGAGTCAAGAGT
>JALLPE010000604.1:0-16026 GCA_036940025.1 Conticribra weissflogii | reverse complement strand
GAACTTGCACACTTCTCTTGCAAATGGCGTGGATCAATTTTAATGGTTTCTGAAGACGTCTGTCTGGAATTTTTCTCAAATTGTTTATTTTAAAAGTCTCAAACAAAACTTGGAGAAGTGGGGGTTCAAGACTTGTTTGAGTCATTTATATTTGTGGTGCACTGAGAGGTTTTTGTTGACAAAAATTGAAACCTGTCAACAAATTTGATGCTTTTATATTCCTGAAATGTGCCATAATTTCTGCAGGCAGATCCCAACTGTAGATGGATTGTCAATAAAGGAGTCTAATCATGTTTAGACGAAATGGAGATAGGGGTTTCTGTGTAGGATCCTGTTGGAGCAGTTGCAAATGGAATAGGATTGTTTAAAATGGGGTGCAATTGGTGTGAATGAAGAAGTTAAGCATGTGGAGGAGAGTTGGCTAATGTTTTAATTTCTGCAAATCTTCTAGAGATCCATGAGTAAAGGTTTGTGGGAATTTCAAATTAAGGAGCAAAAGGTTGGGAACAACCACATTGGAATTCATGAAAACTTCAACTCTGTTTATTTTTCAGCAGTTAAGATTTTGGGAACTCTGATGGGAGTCAAGAAAGGTGTATGTGATAAATGCAATATTTTTTGTTTTGAGAACCCTTTGTTGAATGGATATGGATCAAATGGATGTGTGTGGTACAAATTTGAGACTTGATTGAGACATGCTGAATTTTTTCAAGACACATTTGACACTCAAAAATGTCTGCAAAAAAGGCTGGGATGTAGGTGGTGAAGTGGCAAAATAGTCTTGAATTAGGCTCAAGCAAAAGAGGCAGATTTTCCTGCAATTTCATCTTGAATTTTCCCACTATGCTTAAACTAGTCTTGAATCACTCTGAACAGTCAGTTGATGTGAATGACTGGAAAAAGACTCAATTTTACCAAAAAAAGCTTGATTGAAACCCACAAACTTCTTATTGTTAGAGACAATATTCCATACACTTTTCAATGTGTTGAGGCAATGCAGAAGAATACAACACAAATCTCAAGTGTGTGGGAAAAGTACAAGATTAAATGAGAAAGTTATTACAACCTGTCTTTTCTATATGACACAAACAAAAAGAGAGCATACAAGTATGTGTGACATCTAATGAAAGATAGTATAACTGGGTTTGGATAGATGGATTCTACAGAGCCAAGATTAGCTTCATCACACTAGCATGCCAACAAATCCAAGAAATAGGTTAAATTTTTTCATTGGGGTAATGTTTTGTTGTAAATTTTGTAGACATGTTGATGGCAGACCAACATGTTGTAAAATTTCAAATTGCCTTTTACCTTGATCCATTTCATGGCCCATACTTATATGTATTGGCTTGACATGCATTCTGGCATAGTGAGACATTAGGTTCGAAAGTATACCAGCAACGTTCTTAACTAAGCAATTACAGAATCTTAGGGAAAGGATTTAAACCACCCCAAGAGCTCAGTGCTCCCACCATTGGTGAGAGAAGTGTGCATCATAGGTGCACTAGTGGATGATCAGTGAGAGACTTAAGGAGCAGAGATTGCAAAGGAGCATATCCATGAGAAGGACCAAACAAAAAATAAAATTGTGATGAGTGTGACGGTGAGCATTGCCAGAGTAATGAGTAAGAGGGATGTATTCCAATTACTTCATGGGGATCAATGGGGCAGGTGGAGTCCTGTAAGGGGAAGAACGCCTTGGAGGTTGAGTTTGAGGGCCTTTATGTGCATCTTTGCTGATTTGAAGGTGTTCTGGAGGTGCGTGAAGAACAAGGAAATCTTCCAATGCAAACAATTTTGGATGAAGAATTCCAAGAACTTGGCATGGGGAAGGAGCTTTGCAGCTGTAATATGAATTGAATGGGAAGACCATGCCGAAAAAGCAGGGTGGAGGTTGTTGGTGGATCAAAAGGCAATGTGTTAGAATGAAGTGGTGGTAGAAGTGATGTACAAGAAAAGGATTGACAAGTCATTGAAAGGGCCGATTCCATGGAGGTGTCCTAGTTTTGTCCCAAGGGAGGTTGCCCTGTGCACAATGTGAATAGCAGCTGCAATGGTGCAAAACTTGTGGTTGTTGGTATCAAAGAAGAATGATGTTTTTTGCTACTCTGCTAGTTCATTTGCTTGCACCAACAAATACAAACAGACATGACTGATGAAGATAGGCAAACAAGGATATCAGCCACAGGGACCTTTCCTTCCTGAAAAACTCAAAATCTTGGGAAATGATGGTCTCAGGGGTTGCCAAGGCCATGAGAGGATATAGCTGAAGTCACTTTGAAATGTCTGGCTCCACTTGGATGCTCAGAGGCCAGTAAACCATCTCAACACAATCCATTAAACATGGCTTTGATGGGATGATTTGGAGGTAGGGAGTCCACATAAGCTGCCATCCAATGAGTCATCTTGTCATTGATTGTGTTGCATTTTTTGAGGACCATCTCATATTTTTGTAGCATGGAAATGATGATGGAGATAAAGTTGACCTTGCTTTAGTGGGGGGAGTGCAATTCCTTGTTGATGAAGAGGTTACAGGCCATATTGATATAATACATGATTGTGGGGGAGCAAAAATGGTGGTATTGGCAATGTTATGTCCTTGTATGAGTGAAATGACCTAACATGCAAGGAAGTAATTTTAAGAAGAGGTGGATTGGGTCTACAGACAGGGGTCATATATGTGGTGTTTGTAGTAAATTTGGAGAAAGTGTACCTGTCTGGCAAGGTTAGTTTTGGCAGATTTGGTTCCCTTGGATATGATTACTAAGCAAGCAACAAGGCATCCAAGATATGCAATACTAGCTCTGCACTTGTTCATTGCCACAGCTATGGAAAGTCCTGTGCTAGAAGAAGGAAATGCGGTAATGGTTTATGAGGGCAAGAGAAACAAGATATGCAATTAGCAGTGGCATTGTCTAATCTCCACAGGGTTATCAATCAGACAATTGATAATGAGTGCCATGCATTTAAGGGTATTGATGCTGATGGTGGTGTTGGTCCTGGTCTTAGCTGCTCTGATAAAAATTTCTGGTGGCCAAAGCAAGTGCCACCAGAACTATAGGTCCTCTGAATATCCTCCTGTGGGATGTGAAGATGAATCCAGGATCACAATAGCCAGTGGGTTGAATGGGATGAGGTGTGTGATTGGTCATCTTTAGGAGATGGTGTTGTCCAACAGAATTTCCTTTGTAATGTCATTTTGGAGTAACTTGAAATGAAGAATTTGTGGTGAAGTAGACTGGTAGCCTTTGCCATGCACACCATGGTGTAGGATCTGTGAATGTCAGGTGCTTTTTATATTTTACTGAAGTTTAGCAGGAATCTGAATTGTTTATGATTGATGGGTGATTGTGGTTCAGGCACAGGCATTGCGTGATTGAGGTGTAGATGTCTGGAATGAGGCCTTGCAGCCATTAGACTGTGAAAGCGATGTATCCTGATTTACCTGTGATAGGTTCAATACCTTGTTGGAAGTATTACTTTGATATGCGGTACCAACTTGGAATAGAGAGATTGTAGGATGTTGACAATAAACTTGGCAGTGTCTCAATGTTCATGCATTTTGTGATGAAAATTTTTCTAATGATGTGTGAGTTATGATGATTTTGACCAGTTTGTTGGATGAGACTGGGTCTTGATGCTTAGTAAGGTCCAACTCCCTAAGTATATTGATGGCTTCAGTGCTAGTGGTAATAGTCTTGACATGAAATCCTTGTCAAATTAGGATGATATTTGTTGTATGAAATCTTTGACATCATAATGAGCCACTGCGTATTTCTCACCAAGGTACCACATGACAAGGCTAACATTCTGTTGCATCCATTCAGGGAGATGGTGAAAGTAGGAGCCTTGAGAAGTTTGTCCAAGTCATCATTGGATAGGGACCAGAGACCGATAGGAGGTATTAAAAAGTGCTTTTTGCTGCCTACTAGTGAAAAGAGTGGTTGAGGCCTGGTAGTCTGAAGTCAGAGCAGGGAAGAGTGGTGCCAGATGGGATGGAATTCTTGCATTGAGGATCAGCACCTGCAGGATGTGGAGTAGACAACGCGCCTTTGACTGAGGAAAAGCAATCCAAGGGTGTGGCACTGTGCATCAGAGATGGAATGCAAGGTGGGGAACTTCCCAGGTCATTACTACTGGCTTGTGGGTGGGATTGGAGGCTGTATGATGATGATGTCAAGGAGTGACAATTGTGGAGAATAACGGGGAAGGCAAAATAGTCTCATAGGGTTTCTGTGTAGTTGTGTATGTTCATTGTAGCAATTTGGTGAGTAGTTCTGGTAGTCTCAAGGGTGTGTAACTGAGTAGATTTAAGGGTGATGGACTGAGTTGTGCTGTGATAGGGGGAAGAATAATTGGTGGGTATAAAAAAGAAAAAATATATAATAATTCCTATATTGGACGGTTGTGCGATGGACAAGGAATCTCTAATGAGAGTCACATTGAGTGTCATCGACTCCTCCCGGAGAAGTGGAATTGAAAATTGAAAATTGTGCTTCATTACGCATACTCCACATATTATTTGCATAATATTGTAATAATTTTGTACGAAATGTTAATGCACTTGTATCTTATCTTATCGAGTGCAACACATCGCTCCCCCCAAACAAATTATTGGGAGTATCGTTTCCATTGTGTGCTGTTTTATTCTTTCTCCGTCTTCGATGATCTCCAGCCACTCGTTTCTCAAACTCAATTTGAGTCAGCGATGAAGGATTGCAGGTCGGAGGACGAAAATATTTTGCGCCCGTCGCGAGGGATGGATAAACTCCTCGATGTGAGTTGCGGTGAGTTTCATTTTCTCCGTGATGAGTGAATGATTATCACGAACTTTAGAGTTGGTGTCTTTTTTCTTCATTTCAACTATTTACACTGTTTCTCTCTCTGTCTCCGTATCCATAGAGGTCATGTAGAGATAATATATGATATTCTTTCAAAACAATATTAATTAATACAATGAAACTTACGACATCATTGTTTTCATGTCTCTTGATTACGGATATGCAGAAAATGGAGGGGAGCTCTTTAATAAATAATATCTGGCGGAGTCTACGAAGTCAAGTTGGGAGTATGTTCGTAGAAACATATATTATATAAAAATATAGGTAATACTCCTGTTGTTCTGCCATGAAGGTATGTGTTGTCGAGATTGCACCCTCTCCTTCGTCAATTATCACCAATCAATTCAATCGAAATTACATCCTCATCTACATAGCTGAGAAAACATTTAGTTTGCAACGAAATGTTTGGTTGGCTGCTCCGATTCCGGTCGATATTCCATGGACAGTACTACCGACATTGTGATCGTGTAACCGCAAGACAGAAGAATTCGGCCGCTCATACAACGAAGAAATAAATAGTGATCATTTTTAGCGAAATTTGGTTGCGGCGGCTGAGAAGTGTCCAGTGTAGATGACAGTGGTTGTGGTTAATGATACACGCAACGTTCTTCCTACTTTCCATTCAATTTAATCAATATCACCCTTATTCGGTAATATAATATTCAAGTTAGGAGCTTCTTCGCTTGGAAATTCTACGAATTCTACGTTTGAGGGACCGTTTCGTGGGATTTTTAGCCTGCAAAATACTTGCATTTTGCATTTTGCAACTCAGGGGGCAGCAACAGTCACAATCCTCAATCATCATGCCCTCCTTCAATTCATCCATATTTTTAACTAACAGCGGCGATTACGACAGCGAAGATGATGCTTACTCCTGCTCCAATTCCTCGTCGACGTCATCATCATCATCTTCATTGGCTTCGAAATGTACCTCTGCAAAATCTTCAGCCTCATCTTCTTCATCGAGTCTGTCCTCCCGCCTATGTCCTTCCCATGATTCCTCACTCGACTTCTCCTCCTCTTCGTCCTCCAAAAAATCCACATCACAACCATGCAATCAATCATCCAACACTTCCACCAGATCGCGTGAGCAACCCCAAGTAGAAATCGAAATGCTCGACCTCCTCAAATCATCCTACGGCCCCTCCTCCCCCAAAATTGCCCAGCATCTCAACTCCCTCGCCCTTCGCCATTTTCACACCTCCAACGACGCCACCGCCTCCCTCGCTTGCCATCGCGAGGCCCTGTCCATATTGGAATGGAATCGATCGCACGCCTTGCTATTCGATAGGGAGGAGGATTCCAAGAGATTTGCCGTGGAGATGGCCGTGACGTTGAGTGACGTGGCCAATGTGTTGAGGGAGGGGAATGACTTTTTGGGGAGCGGGGAAGCCTATTTGGAGAGTTTGAATTTGTTTATCGAGGGGGTTGTGGAGGATGGCGGGTCGATTCGAAGGGTGTTGGACGAAGTTCCGTTGCAGATGAAGATGCACAGTGGCTCCTTTGATGCTGGTGCCGACACCTTTACTTCCGCTGCAAGTGAAGCCCAGGAGTCGAATTGCAATAGGGAGAAAACCGGTCCCAACGTTCTGAGTAATACGTCCTCGCCTTATCCATCGGAAGAAGAAGGCCAATTGAGGCGCCAAATGCAACACCAACTTCACCTCGAACGTACTGCCCTCGAACGAGAAATCATCGGGATCAACCTTGCAGATATCGGGACTATTCTGTCCTCTCGTCCTGAAGTCCAACGGACCCTTAGCGGCATCGATCAATTGCTCAGAGAAATGCAATACGTCAAATTCGTGGCTCAGAATGCAGCGTCGTCGAGGCGAAGACGGAAGTGCATTCAAAAGTTGGTTGTGACGAGTAATTTGACAAGTGCGATTGCTTCTTTAAACATGATGTCCATGACGGCTTCGGCGCCGGCGACCATACACAGAATGGATTCTTCTTCGTTTTCTGACCTGGGAAGAAGTGTCAGCGAAAGTGATTTGATTCTCGAAGAAGAAGAACAAGAGGACATGACGTTCTTTCCGCCATTACCAACTCATCATTATCGCAGCAAACCCCATCATTACCAATTTCATCAACAGCGCCATCTTCCCCAGGACAGACGCATTCGTAGTTACCATAATCCGAGATCGTCCGCGTCGACGTTCTTTCTCGATCCCTGTGAAGTCAGTCCAGGAGCCGCCACGATCGGAGAATCCACGCCAATGTCTAGACCTATTTTCCCCGCCTCCTCCCGTTCCCGATCAAGGGTCGGGGGAAGGGGCAATGCTTCGACGTCGTCTTCCAATCTGCGCATCGTGAACCTTCAACGATCGAAGTCCTGGGCTTCAACACATTCTACTCAGGAGGAATTTCATCGGTTCTTTAGTTATCCGGTTGATTCCAACATTCACCACCCTGCTAGGCAGAATCATCTTTCTTACCACGGAGATGATGGATATGACAATGATGACGGTAGTTCCACAGAAAACAACAACCTTAGTTTGAGCATGCGGCACAGACAATCCTCCTATCCAAGTCACGGGGTTCATTACCACCATCGCCGTCATTCTTACACTAACCCCAAACTCTATCACGCCCGCGACGACCACAACCGCAACCGTTTCTTCTACTACCCCTTCCGACGACCCAACCTTCTGGCGAGAAGGGCCATCACCTCCGAAGAAGATTACGATCGCCACGTGGCGTTGTCGGTACTCATCATTCCGTTGGAAAATGCGCTCAGGTGTGCTTTGCACCGATTTCCGGGATTGGTCAATGTGACGAGGTCGTGCAGCGTCGAAGGATCCTTTTCTGAATATCCTCTCGGCAGCAGTCTTTCGTTGCAAGGGTTGGTCGATTGTGCGCATGACTATGAAAATGGCAGGAGAGGATTAGATGGGTTCAGTCATCAAGAAGGAGCGAACAATACCGAACGAGCGAAAGACGAAACACCCATTCACGATGAGGACAAGGGTCGTGACACTGTGTATCCCTCGATTCTTCCCCAATCAAGCACCCATGATGCGAATCAAATGCCGCCGCATACAGAACTGCGCTCCGACGTAGTTTTCGGCGCCGACACTGAGCGTCACACCCAGGAAGTAGCTGCTACTATCGGTCGCCCGATGGGCAGTTTCCAGGAGAAAAATCCCAAAATTATCAGCACTATCAGCACTTCGCAGTCTCCTACATACGAAGTTACCGCGGACTCCAGCCTCGTTGCATCCACTGTTTGTCATAAATCTTCCAACCGTCATCCTGCTGCGAGCGTTATTGCAGCAAACAAAAATCACCCTCTGGTCATAACACAGCTATCATCTGCACCGAAGGATGGAAGTGTTATGTCTTCGCCGAGGTCCACTTCCAAGATTGACTTGAATTATACCATTCCATGCGGAGGGGCATTGCCTCTCGGTTAGTAAAGCGATCACCGGAAGCATATCTGGTAGGAGCACATCAAGTAGTTTGTACGACATGTTGTCGAAACATGATTGGCGTGGTGTACAACTATTCAAGCCCTCCTACTTATTCCACCTCGACTGCGACAATCTTCGACGTCGGCACCTTTCTCGGCATCGTCCAATCTTCTCTTTTTCTAGTCAATGAAGAAGAGATCATAGTTCATATTAGAAAATTTAGGATCATTTTTGCGTCCAACTGCTACGATTGGTCCAAAAACGCTGTGTCTTCTCCCATGCATGGAGAATTTAGAACATTTCGAAAAAGTGGTGGGGATCGAGTTGGGTTGAATTCACAGCAATAGTGTAAGTATCTCAACATCGATGCATCCACCGCATGCTAATTTAATGTGTGACAACTTTTTCATTTAGGATTCGATTAACTAACCGAAACATAGGAATAAACCATTACTATTCTCATTTGCACTTTCGGCAATATACACTCTCCAGCCGTAGCAGGCACTCGTTGTGTTTAAACGATTTTAATCAAAACTGTCGTCTTTCAGGTCATATCTGTTGTCTTTCAGCAGGGCATCGACAAATGAGGATTACTCAAGTCCATTATTAATTGTAGGCAACCAATATTAGATTTGAAGTTTGAGGTGAAAGTGAAATGAACGAAACGAAGATACAAATCTTTTGCAAATTGCTTATTCATAAGAAAGTAATTTGAAGTGTCAGCTTCCGAGTGCTCCTAAATGAAAGAACGTTCAAGTACCTAGAAAGTAATACGCTTTCTCGACCGAAATTTTCATTGCACCAGAGAAAATAAAAGTAACAAAATCAAATGGTAAAATCTGGTTTCTTTCAAATGCCTTAATTGTCATAACGTTCCAAAATACATGCATGTCCCAACCCTCCATCTGCACATGCCGCAATCAAAGCAAACCGCTCATTTTCGTCCTGCAAACGCCTCGACGCCGTCGTTACCAATCTCGAACCGGTGGCGCCAAATGGATGACCTAGTGCCAAGGACCCACCCTTGGTATTCATTTTGCTCATATTGATTTCTCCTACTCTCTTTCCTCCGAATTTTTCATCGGCAAATTTTTGGGAGCTCATCGCGGTTAGGTTGGAGAGGACTTGGCCGGCGAAGGCTTCGTGGATTTCGAATACGCCAATATCAGACTCCATGGATAAGTTATTGCGACTTAGAAGTTCCTGAGAGCAATAGGTGGGTCCCTGAAAAGAAAAAAATGCCGGCGTTAGAAGTGGATTTTTAGTCACAACTTATTGAATGAAACCAGAGATGTCGAAAAAAGCAACACATACCAATAACAACTCCTCAAACGGGTCACAAGCCTTAAAAGACCAATCTCGTAGGTATGCCAAGGGCTTGAATCCCAATTCCAAAGCCCTCTTTTCGCTCATGATCAGCGATGCCGATGCTCCATCGGTCAAAAACGATGAGTTTGCAGCAGTGTGAGTTCCGTGGGGTTTGACAAAAGCAGGTTTGAGTTTGGAGACGCTTTCAATGGTAGAATCTGCTTTAATCCCATTTTCTTCGGTGGATCCTTTGTATGGGGCAATTTCTCCATCGTACCAACTTTACGAACACATAATTGTTAAAAATTAATATGCAAGGTGAGTAAAATGACGATATTCTCACGATTTCTTTGCGATCAAAAATGATTGTGAACAAGCCAAATCCATTAGTCGACCTGGCATCAAAAAATTAAATAACTCACCCTTCTTTATGAGCTTTCCCAGCCAACTGATGGCTCCTCACGGTAAACTCATCCTGGTCCTCCCTTGAAATACCGAATTTGGCACTCAATCGATCACTGCTCACCCCCATCACTTCTCCTGTAGTGTAATTTGCAATGGCCGGAGTCTCCAGTGCCACATCTTTCATCTTCAATCCCTTGATCAAGTGGGAAACCGCACCAAGTGGACCACCTTTTTTCATTGCTTTGGGGAGAGTGATAAGTTTTTGACGAATGGGACGAGTGAGTCGGATGGGTACATCTGAGAAGGTTTCTACACCTCCGGCAATGACAGTGGATGCGTGGTTGGTGAGGATTTTTTCGGCTGCGGACGTGATGGCTACCGAGGATGAGATGCACGCCTTTTTTATGAGTCGATATTTGAATGGTTCGGCGAGGGACATTTTTTTGCAATTATCATTGAAATTCACAATTTGATGAAAAAAGAATGGAATGAGAAATCAAATTAAATGCAAATATCAGAAAAATGAACCATTTTCACAGTCTACATCATTGTATATAAAAGTAAAAAGCAAAACGCAACAAATTGAAAAACCCACCATAGAAACAGTGTGAGCACCAATCCCGCAAGGAAATCCTGCATTGATTGCTGCCTCCCGAGCAATATTGCTGGTCCTAACCTCCTGAATCACTGTCCCGGCAATCACGTAGTCCACCAAATCCTTTTCTAGCGCTGTCTTAGTAATAAGAGATTGAAATGCCAAACGTTGAAGATCTACGGCCATTTGATCTGCGTAGATTGTGCTTGTTTGCGCGAACGGAAGGCGAATTCCGTCAACGATCACCACGTTGTTGGCATTTGAATCTTGCGATTTAATAGTTGAAAATGATTTTTGTTGGGTCGGGGAGAAGGATAAGACGAATGAAGTTTCGGCTTTGGTGGCCGTTGCAGCGACACTCGTATGAGAGGAAATGAGGGGCCTGAAAAATAGTCTTGGAAGAATCATGGTTTGCTTTGATATGATGAGTCGTAAGTCGGAAATAGTACTCTGCCAGAATCGGTTGGATAACTCTGTTCTAAAATTTTTTGAATCGGCACAGTTGGAAGCTTTTTAGAAGAGGACGGTGAAGCGGCTGGATGGAAACTGAATAAATGAATAATGTGAGGTAGGTGCAAAAGACGCAGTTTTTATTACAATTTCGTTCTTACGCATAAGTTCCAATGATCTGACGATAACAAAAAGCAAATCGAAATCTCAAAATTATTTTGCATCTCAAAAAATTACGTGAATCCACCAATCTACGTACCTACGGTTGCCCTTGATGATGGTGACGCCCGCCAGTTCGAAAGGTCGTCGATGACGCCTTCTTTTCTACGAACTGATGTTAGTATATATAAATATTATACTATACATATTGGCATGGTGGGTACATGTCTATTACAATCAAGTAATTAAATTGTTGTGAAGAGGTACCATAGAGTACGGTAGAAGAGAAGAGTACCCCATAAAGGTTGTGGGTCATTGTTGGCTGCCGTTCTCTGTTCTCAAATAGAGATTTTATCGCGTAGAATATCATAGTAGGTGTCAATTTAGAAGGATTGTACCAATTCCCAAATACTCGAATATCTTAATTTTCGTAATAGAAAAATCTTTTTTGACAGCAGTCACGAATGTCCTGGTTTGTCACTTTTCTTCAAAAAAATCTTTGGTCCCGCATACATAATTTTACTAATCAGAAGATGCCTTGGTACAATTACCATGATTTAAAGGAGAGAATGAAATACATCGTACATGGTACTAGATAGCTCTAAACCAAATGACAAAAATGCAACTTGACCAAAAATTGAAGTTTTCTGCGACAACAGTTTTTGTAGTTAGGTCATGTTGTTCAGGATGGTTTAGACAAGTTGTTTGTATCTTGGTTTGGTTTAGTTTGTATTGCAAGGGATGATTTAGTGGCACCAAAGGGTGCAAGAAAAAAGAAATGGTCTGGGGAGTAGGTTGACGGCCAACTGAAATCCTGTAGGATATGTGTAGGAATTAGTAGTCACTAAAATTCCAATGAAAAAATATGAAAATTTAAAATCCCATAGAATTGGGTTTCCAAGTTTGGGTAAGTTGTTTGAAACATCTTATTAGTTTAATTTAAGTATGCCCTTGTCACCATCATCCTTTTCATCCACTGTAAGCCCGCCACAAACAACCTGTGTCTGTTGTGGAATGATAAAAAAAGCCAATATACCTCCAACTTTGTGGCACCAATGAAAAAGCAATAATCAACCCCAATGCACTCACCGTCCTCTCCATCCTCTTGGTTGTTTATGAAGGTGGCTGTGAAGTCATACCAGCTATTGTTATTGTCAGCCAATTCCAATATGGATGGATTTCTTATTTTTCCTTTATGACAGGTGAAAAATAAAATTATGAGGTTGTTTGTGTAGCTTTTTTGGAGAGGTTCTGGTCTCCAGAGAAAAATAGATGAATTATCTGCAATCCAAAATTCATCAAACTATTATGTTGAAATTTGGACCATCAAACTACTGGTCTAGCAATAGTATGTATTAAATTGCATTTAATGCTTAATTTTTTTACGTCATAACATATGAAAAAATGTACTATTGTTGTAATCCAAAAGCTAAATATGATCCAGAAAAATCAATCAGTCTCAATGAATATGAAGACAATTAAAAGAATTTTACTTGTTGGTGTTGCAGTTTGTTGTCAATGTACAAAAGATGCTCAAAGAGTATATAAAATAATCAATGCTGTCAGATGATGGATAATGGCTTGTCAGTAATCATTGATGATTCATTGAAGATGGAAAGCGATTCAAATTCAATCCTCAAGATTTATGCAATGAACAGTTTTTTAGTCAAAAGCATCAATATTTTTTAGTTTTTTGATGTTATCCATGGGGCCAGGGAAATTAGATGACTCAGTGAATTTATTTTGATCTTGTCAAAATCGCGTTTCTATAGTGACAATTATTATGCAAAGTAGATAATTGTATGCATCTATAATGAATGGATCTTGACAAATGAATTCTATGTTGGGATCGATCCTGTAGGAGAAGAGATAAGCAGATACGTCATCGCTAATGAGATAGGATACCACATTTGATGATCCAACTCACAAAATATTTTCAAAGAAGGAATTTTCCACATGTATTACTGGAACTAATTTATTTGAACATTTTTGGAAAGCAACCATATAACTTGAAAATTTATTTTGTTATAAATTTGATTGGATAATTCCTGTTTGGCTATTAAGGGAAGGAATACTTATGAAATTAGAGAAACTTTTGTCATCTAATAGTACTAATCTAATTAATGAAGTTGTTCTATTACTCATTAGAGAGAAAGTTATCATTCTCTGATTTGATATCACAAGATTTCATGTATGATAATATTTAATAATGGATGACATCAACTCAAATTTTGAGTAGATTTCTGCTTGGGAAATAAATGACAAGGCATCAAAGGCAGATAAACATGTAAGGATGAAGGACTTGATGTCATTTTTATTTTATTCTTGTGTGATTGTTTTTGTGTTGTAAAATTGCTGTACAACTTTTTCTTTCAAGTCAATGATTTGGCTGGAAAAGTGTACTTATATTTTGATTATTGTTCATTTCATAATAAGTTTTTTAGTTTGCATTACTCCATTCACAATTTTTCTTCATTTTGGAATAGTTTGTTCAATGATTGGCTATTTCCTTTGTATACAGTTGTTTATCTTGAATGTAAGACCCTTTTTCATTGTCACAAGAAAGAGTTTTTAAAATTTCTAATAATTCTGTGTTAGCCCACAATTCAATAATATCATTTTGAAATGTGCAATAGTGAAGCAATATTTTTGGTTTGTTTGATGAATGAAATGACTTATAATAACGAAATATTACTTCAACCCTAATAATAATTTATTGGTGTATGTATGCTGACAATAAATTCACGTCACAGTCACTTCAGATTGCAGATGACAGAGATTTGATTATGCAATGCTGTAAATAATATCTTATTCAAATTCAAAATACATTTTCTGCATTGTAAAATTGGGTGATTCAGATAAAAGACAATCAGCTATTAATTTTTCATGACTATTAGAAACGGTATTAAATAATATTTATGACTGGGTAATACAAAACAGGGGCCTCAGCTCTGTCTGTCCGGTCATTGATAGACAAAAATCGCTGCCAGGGTCCAAAATCATCAATTTTCATTTATGCATGTCATTTTCAATGTTTTTCTTCCTCTTTCAATTAGTCTACATTTGAGTCAGTAAAGCAGTCTAATCTCAGATTTTTGCATCAAGAGGATGTGAACAGCTTAATTAAAAAAATGTACTAATTTTTATGTAGTAGAAAACAAGTCTATGAATCAATTATGCACAAAACGGACGACATGAGGAGGAGCCGTGTGGCACTGTAGGGCCGTGGTGCTATTGCATTAGTCAATGTTTGACTTGAGATAGTTGCAGAAGACAGCTTGTTCAGGAGCATTGGCAGAAACAGATGAAATCAGACCCTTGGACAATCACATCACGTAGCGCCTTAAGTGAATGGGAAGCAGATCATCAGAAGCAGATGGCTCCAGTCCCTCATAGGATTTTTTTCGGACAGATGCAAACCAGATCTACTGGTCTTTGTCTAGTTTAGTATTCTTTTTTTTATCTACACCATGGCAGCCATCTCAGCCTAATCACCAACCGACAGATTGTTGCACCACATAGCCACCACCCCACCTAGTCACCACATCCCACCCTTGTAATTCTCCCGCAACGTCCTATCCCCACCACTACTGCACCCATTCTACCTTCCTCTACTAGCCACCAGTCTCGCATCCATCATAATTTCTCTCAAGCCCATATCTACAGCATCCCTCCCACCTACTGCTACCGCTCCATCTTTTCAAAGGTATGTTTGCCCATGTCTATCCTGATACTGCATCCATTGGACCACCCACCCATTTGCAAACAACATCTCACGACCCAACCCATACCGCGAACACTGGACCACCCACCCATTCATAGGCATCCCCTAGCATGTCCCCCAGGACCATCAACTGCCCCAGTAAACCCATACTGCAGTACCTCGTCCACATCGTGCCCTCACGGCCACCACTTGCAACCTCCATTTCACATTGCATCAGTAGAAACACCAACTACCATTGCCATCCAATCAGCATTTCCACAACTTTTACCACCAGAGACACAGTACACATTGTACCCAGTGGCCAACGCCTTGACTTGCCTTCCCCTTTGTTGTATTTGCGATTATGTCACCCCTTCCCACCAGAGCCCACTCCATATTGTTTCCAGCAACCACAGCCTCCCACTCATCCATCACCTCCTCCCCAACATCATGTCGCATCAGTAGGACCACCTACCATTGCCACCAGAATCAGCATTCTGCCACATTTTGCCATCACAGCCACAGTCCATATTGTACCCAAGCAGCTGCAGAATCAACTCACCGCCTTCATCCATATAACAGCCACCACACCCACAACAGCCAGATTCATATTGTGCACAGCAAACATAGCATTCAATCATAACATTTGCACAAAGCACGCCAGTAGGGCCACCAACCAACTCAGCCGTCATTACCCCTCCAAAACTTCACACATAACAACATAGCTCATATCCTTCCCAGCCCAGTTGAGCCAGCAAGACCACCAGCAGCACAACCCCATCAATTCGTACTCACCCCAACTAACACCACTACAACCCTCTCCATACCAAGCCCAGCGGCCAACAGCATTGTCTCATTTCCTCATGACATATCCAACATCACCACAAGTTGCACACCGAGTCAGTAGGACCACCCACAACCACAGCTCTGCCAGCCACAGTTTCTCCTTGCATCAGCAGGACCACCAGCAACCACAGCTCACCAAACTTGGGTTACCACAACCAATATCACCACCCACTTGCCTGGCAACACCGCATTGCACTTGACATAGTCCCCATCATCACAAGTCAGTTCATATTGTGCCCAGCGGCCATAGGCTCATTGCATCTTGTCAAAGTCATATCCATCTACCACCCACTGGCCACCTCAGTT
>JALLPE010000603.1:0-16027 GCA_036940025.1 Conticribra weissflogii | reverse complement strand
TAGTATGTGGGGGTGACTCAGTTTTGACTTAGTTATGACCACTCGAAGTCACACCATCAATGATTCAAAATAAAAATTTGAGATTTATTTAGCATGATTTGAAAATGAGATCAGGGATAAGTGTTGCAACTAACATGCAGAACTTTCAAAACACACCAAAATATTCAATAGATCCCTTGGAGTTTGTACAGCACTGGTGAATCACCATGCTTTACCTTTTCCTACTTATACTGACAAATCTTCAAAGAATAACCTGACCATATGGTCCAACTTGGGATGCTGAACCACAATGATCTTCCTGGTAGGCGTTTCCTCCTTTCAAAGTTGCAAAAAAGATGAATACATTCATTTCATTAAGGATGCATACTCTCTCAACAAATCCATTATTCATAAAATTATCCTCAAGCATTCCCAAAGAGCAATATTTTTCAAATCAAATAACACAATGCAATGGTATCATTATGGCTTTGAACTTCAAGGGGCAAGTGAAGACCTTTTCATTGTGATGTTCTTTGGTGAATACAAATACAAGCAGCTACCAATGGGCCTCAAATATGCTTCTGACTTTGCATAGAAAGTTGTGGGAAATGTTTGTTTGATGTTGAGGAAACCAAAGCCTACATAGATGATATTAGCAGATTCTCTCCCACCTGGGACTACCATTTACTATTACATGATAAAACTTTACTGTCTTGAGGCCAACATGGACCATCGAGGACACTAATTGGTTTTGCTATTTGCATTTCCCAGTTGGTGTCAAGTCCTGGAACTAGAACATTCATGGCATCATTCAGATGCAGCTTCCTCAAGATCTCAGTCGAATTATGTATTTTTCTTTGTGCAGTAAAAAACTTTCTAAATACAGCATTGATGCACTCATTATTTTCCTTTTCCCCCTCCCAACGGGTTGGTTAAATCTTCCTCAAAATGGACTATTGAAATGGACAAAAATTTTAAACACATCAAAGTCCTTATAGTTTGCAATTGTTTTCTTGCTCATCTTAATGACAAAATATTGTTTTACACAATATACTCTGATGTTGCAAACTACTAAATTGGTGATAGTTGCCTAAATATCCAAGATGATAAATGCCCAAAATATACATGGTTGGAGGTAAGGCATTTTTCTTCATTGTCATGATTCTCACAAATTTGTCATCATGTACTGGTTTGCAAATTTTGTATTCACAATTATCATCTTAATACTACCTCTGGTAAAATGCACCTGATCATATCATGCCCTGACTCAGTTAGATTGAACAAGTCAATCCTCATATCCACTTCATTCCTGGCAAAACTATATTATTGTTTATACCTTAACTAATCTTGATCTACATCATTAGTCTATTCTATCCAAGGGAGAATAATATTTCATTTTGAGTGACTCTTTCTCTAAGAAGATAGGATTTGACAATCCACTCAATGACAAGTGTTTCCTTTGACTTGCACCTTTTCCAATTCAGTATAATAATCTGAAAGATTTCCATTGGATGTTTGACAAACAAAGTGAAACTGACAAACTCCTTCATAAAATTCACAGATGTCCTGATGGATGTTTTAATCAAATGCTGAAAAAGACCTCATCATGTTATGAAAGAGATACACAGTGAGACATTGCTTATACCAACTACATCTTTTGGACTCTTTTACACTGGTTCCATGCCATGCTTTTAAACTCTGGTTCTATATGTATTCATGCAATTTTCCAATCCAACAACCATCACCCCAATTTATTTGCTAACATTGAATGATTTGCATGTGGTGAGTGCTGATTGCCCAAGACTGGTCCTGGATGTGGTCTTCTCCCTCATAGGGACATTGCTGGAGCTTTTTCAAAGGAATTTCCAGGAAATTTGATAGGCCTGTGGTTGTGTGAACAACCAACAATCTGGTTAATATTGTCTGAAACTTGAATAATCAAGTGATCACATTGCCATAAAATTCAATTTTGACTTGCTCATTACTCCAAACTGATGCATTCATTTAAGACATTGGGGGAGAGTTTGCTAGGTTCCTTGCTTGTCTCCAGTAAATGCTGAATATCAAAGCTGTGGCAACCACAATGAATAATCCACAGTCCAATGTCATTTGTGAATGATTGCATCAGACTGTTTTAACTGTGTTGAAGATTCTGCAACTTTCTCCTTACTCAGCCACTTTGAAACTGCTGCAACACCATGTGGCACCTGGCTTGTGAAAGTTTCTTTGGCCACAGCCATTCATGTCTTACACTGTACAGTTTCAACTACATCAGTCATGATTGGAGGATTTTCGTTTTGTTGACACATGTTCCTTAATGCCCCTCTTCTTCAGATTGACAGGCAATCCTTGCTCACAGAGAGTAACTATTCAATGATGTATTGTGACATGATAGTAAAAATGCAATTGCTACTGCTACCAGATTTTTCAAAAGGCCTTGACCATGACTACACTATTAAAAGCAAACTCAAATCAAAAGCCTTTTGACCCTTTGAAATTCTTAGAGCCCATTCTGATTGAGCAGTGACAATTAACCTGAGGCATGGTATTTCATATATATAAATGTTTGGTATTCCTTGCCATTTCTGGAGCCCAAAACAATGTAATCCTACTTGAAATATCATCTACCCCTGCATTGATTACAGAGAGGGGAAGTTTTATACTCAGTTGTGTCTCATTTGTATCCCAAGGAATCTTTCTTTGTGGATTTCAGTGTCTTCTGTCTGCCTTTGGTTTTGTGACATCAGGTGCACATGCCATGCTCAGGTCCCTATCCTCCTCTTGTCCTTGCTTTGTTCTCAATATGTGTTGCCTCAAAATGTTGAATAGTTATGTACCCACCTTTTCATAACGTAAAAATAACATTACTCAAAAGTGGGTGCATCATGGACTTGAAGGGTATGTAGACACACACAAATCACACGAAACATGCGTGTCAATATCTCTTGCATTCATTTTTTGCATTGTTTGGATCTTGCGGCTGCTTTTTGAGAAATCTTTTGTACTATGCATATTAACTATGCATAACTTAAGATACCTACCAAATATAATACGGAGGAGGCAGGGTCTACATCCACGAGGAATAAAATAATAATGAAATGGGAGTAATAACCATCATTCTTGGTTATCAAAATCGTTCATAAAAGTATGGAAATACCTAATTTCCGCGCTCACAAACATTGGATTAAGTTGTTATCATAGATGGCCCAAATGTTTTGAAAATTAGCTGTTGTTTTTCACCTATTTGGGGGAAGTCTTGATCTACAATATCAACAAAGTCTGCTGCATCTGGATGGAAACTCGATACATCTAAGGAGTCTCTCATTTCAGGCACCCACGGCGCAGCGCTTTCTTGATTTCGTAACCTCGCGAGATCGATTGTTGGGTCATCACTGAACCATGGGGTTGAAAAAATGTCACGCCATCCATTCCTACCGGATCCCAGCCTCCTTGACACATCTGGGTAAAGAATTGAAGTCATGAGTATTCGAAATTCCATTGTCATGCTACCGTCGAGCTCAATGGATCCTTTGCAAATGCGTTTGTACAGTTGCAATTCATCGATTCCATCTTCATAGAATGGATATTTACCGGTAACTAATCGATACACCATAACAGCCCATGCCCAGTTATCGCTCGCTCTTCCATGCCCTTGAAAACTTTTTCAGGAAAAAGTGGTGAAAATATTCAATGATCAAAAAAACTGGCAATATATGAAGTGTAACCTTAATCTTACCGAATAATTTCCGGAGCGGTAAATATAGGACTGCCGCAAAATGTGTGGGTTTTGTCAGGTACATACTTTGCAAAACCGAAGTCGATAAGAACAGGGTAGCCTTTTTCATTGATGAGAATATTTTGTGGCTTAATATCACTGAAGAATGCAAATATTGTCGCAGCGATGACGACTGTCAGGGGATGAAAGGCACGAGCAACGACAAAAGTCGTCTAATTCATACATACCGATGAATGATGTGATGGCGATGTAAGTAAGACAATCCCTCTAGAATCCCTGCCGCATAGAACTTAGCAGATTGCTCGGATAATCCATCTTCTGGTATTAGGGACTCAAGCTCCCCACCTTGAAGGAGGGATGTTATCATGTATAGCCTACTGTCGTCTTGGAACGAGAAGATGTGCTTCAGTAAAAAAGGCGAGTTCAAGGAAGCCAAAATATTTTTTTCTGCCACGACTCTCTCCGCCTTTCCTGCCTCCACAACTTGGTATTTAGATTGAACTTTGAGTGCGACAATTCGACAATCAAAGCCGTTGTCCGCAGAGTCCTCACTAGATACGGTTGCCAGCCAGACCTGTCCGAAGGAACCAGTGCCCAGCAGCGATAGTCGATGAATATCATCCCATTTAATATCGATTTCGTTGTTGTCCTCGTGTTCTGATTCGCCGAGCCCCAGCAAGGACGTGTTGACAATACCTCTGCATTCTTCGAGGTACAAGCAATCCACGACAGTTTTCGGTGGATTTGCAATCGCGGTCGTCGGTGACCGAATGACAAAGTGCTTCTTCCCATCTTTGTTCTGATCGCGTAGCATGTTTTGTTCACCAAAATAGTCACCAGCCTGGATTATTGTTCGGTCTTCTCCCTTATTTCGCAGCAATGTGACAGAACCTTCGCGAACAAAGTACATGCAAGCGTCCACTTTGTCACCTGACCTGAACATGGTCATTTCTTCTCCGTCGTCGGAGCCAAATTCCAATCGATGCATGAGATCTAAAAGACCATTGAGTTGCGAGTCCGAGAGCATCGAGTCTTGAAAAACAGGTATTTGTTGCAGTTCCATTCTTGCCAGTCTCCTGTCTGCAAGATGCTGCAGAGTCAAGGATTCATTCCCGCCCATCACATTGGTGAATGACTTTTTCGAAAGTAGCAAGGCAGCCCCATCGGTTTGCGCCACCATGTTTCCCCGGAATGATTCTTTCTCGGAAGCCAAGATGGATTGCCATCCAAACCCAATTTTTGATGACTCTGGTCCAAATGTCACATCATCATATGCTCTTCCTCCCAGCGACACTTCTTTGGCAATCACCAAACCCTTGGCAATGATAATCAAGGAATCCAACCGTGTCTCTTTCACGACTAATAAATCCCCAGCTTTGAATGTTTGCGCTGTCATCGCCGATGCAAGTTGCCCCAGATCCGAATCCAAGAAATGACCAATCATCTCATCCGGGATTGCCTTTTGCAGCAACCGAACACGCTCTTCGGAGTTGAATTGAGTCGATGGTCTGAGAGCGTTATGGAATTCGTCGCGGTCGAGACGAAATAAGACGGAATCGCAAGTGGCCACGACGGTTTCGTGATGAGGACTCCCCGTCAACACGGCCAGCTCCCCCAAAACTGTGTATTTTGCATCATTCTCGATCGCGGGGCCCGACGTTTGTCTTCCGCCGCCCCGCTTCGTCACCTCCCCCGAGAAAAGTACGAAGAAATAACGAGATTCGTCCCCAATTTCGTAGATGACCTCGTGATTGCGGAAACGCTGCTTGGTAAACTTGTCGCATAGGAGTCGCAACTCGTTCTTCGGCAGGTAGGACCACAAGAAATGATTGGATAGGCAATCCAACAGGACCGCTCTCTCCAGTTCCGATTTTTCCAAACCGTCTCCGTTATTATCTACATCATCCGTTTCTTCGACGTCGGAATCGTCAACCGCTCTGAAATTTTCGTATCGTCGCCGTTGGAGCAAATAATGATCCTTGTCCAATTTGTTGCCGTTGCCGCTATTTTTCTCCACGTTGTCGTCGATGTTATTGTTTTTTGCGGCTGGGGAGAAGAGGGGACGTCCGCGAACCGGCTGGTCTTCTTTTTGTCTATTCCATACGCTGGCGCCAAGGATGCTGCTTCCGAACGCGCTGTCGAGAAGTTGGGACTCGGACATGGTTATTTGATTCTGATTGATGGAGTCTCGGTTCTTTCGTCTCGATTTCATCTTTCTCGAGTGATCGCACGGGGCGGCCGCCAGAATATAGATAAAATATTCGCCACCATCACGAAGTTTGTTATGAAGCGAGGTTAATTTTTTTGTGATTATGACTTGTGTGACTTTACGTCCGTCCTCCGTCAAAAGATCCAATCATTTCTTGACATGTCGGAGGATTCGATTCACCATAGGAACATAACCCTGCATTATTTGGAGTAAAAGTGAAATATCAAAAAATATTCAGGCATTTAAATATATATATTTTAAAATAGTTTTACCTATACATATTGAAAATATCAGGATCTCGGAACGAAAATCACTTGTAATGACTTGTTGTAGTACGTCAGCACTTGCCAGCTGTCGAAACCCGAAGCATGGCTGGTTGAATGTGGTGGTACTAATAATGTTATATATTAAAGATGGTACTCAACTGTACTGTTCATCTTCGACGACATCCAGTCCGTCAGCCTGCCATGCCTCCGACAGCTCATCTAGCAACGATTTTATTTTTATATTTCATTATGATGTGAAAAACCTAGAAAATTATATTATCTTACGCCAACACAATGCCACTGTTGTTTCCATCGATCTACAACGGTACCCAAGTGCAATATTCCTTCTTCCTTTGACTCTCATAAAATAATGGGTGGCTGCAGCATTGCAGTTTGCAGCAGCTTTGCCAGCGGCAGCGGCGGCGGGAGTTCCATGTTCGTGTCGGCATTCCAAACCCCACAATTCACATCTCGTGCATTCTTGTCGTCGGCGCCTCCATCCGGCGTAACTCGCGCTTCCATCTTTTCATCCAGCCGCAATGTTTTGCCAACCGATCCCTTCCAGAGGGCTCAGCGCCGTAGAAGAACGACGGTAGATGCCCTGCCGACGCCTGACGACTTGGGCTTCGACGGCACTTCTCTCTCGTCGTTTCTTATATCCTTCGGGGACTTGATCCACTCAGCCACGACGTCATCGCTTCATCACGATCATCCCTCCCTCTCAAACCTGGCCGACGCAGCCGCTCACGCCACAATTAATTTAGATTTACAAGCAAGTAATGATGTCATCCACCATTCCAATTCATTGTACGGCTCGTCGTCAACGACCTTGGCCACCGCCGACGCAGTAGCATCCCACGACATGTCCGTAAAAAACATAGTGACGAAAGTCGTCGACGGAATCGGACACGAAATCGAAAACGGAATGACCTCCTCCTCCCAACCGAACATCGTCGTCACGCCGGAAATGGAAAAGGCCTCCCTCGACGACGTCGGGCACGACCTCATCATTTTCCTCGCCGTCTCCGTGGCGGTGGCCCCGCTATCTTCCTTCCTCAACATATCTCCGGTGCTGCTCTATCTGCTATTCGGCCTGGCCGCCGGCCCCCATGGATTTTCGTTGCTCAAAGGATCTGAAGACGTGGGCTTCGAATTGGGCGATTTCGGCATTTTATTCCTGCTCTTCGTGGAAGGTCTCAATTTGTCTCCCGAGAGATTGCGCGAATTGGGGTCCTTCTTCTCCCTCGGGGCCACGCAATTGCTTCTGAGCGTGGGAGTCATATTTTTCGGATTTTTCCTCGGTGGTCCCCTGTTATTTCAGGTGGTTTCCAATCCCAACGTCCCCATCGATCCGCTGATCGTGCAATTGCTCGAGCAGCCCGTGGTGGCGTTCGCGATTGCCGCGGCGGGGGCTTTGAGCAGCAGTGCCTTCGTCTTGCCGATATTGAAAGAGAAGGGGTGGGAGGATCGTCCCGACGGAATCGCGGCATTGAGTATTTTGCTTTTACAGGATCTGGCGGTGGCGCCCCTCTTGGTCATTTTGCCTCTCATCGCCGAGGTGGAAGGAGTGGGGAATAATTCCGAAGGTGGGGCCGATCCGATTGCGTTAGGGATATTGGCTTTCAAGGCGACTGTCGGATTTGGGGCGGTGTTGGCGTTGGCGAGTGTGGCGTTGAGAAAAGTGTTTCAAATCGTGGCGAGTAGCCGTTCCAGTCAGAGTTTTGTTGCGGCGAGTTTGCTGGTTGCGGTTGGGATGGGCGTCGTGAGCGATGCGTTGGGATTGAGTTCGACGACGGGGGCGTTTGCGGCTGGGGTTTTGTTGGCGGAGTCGGGTTATCGAGCGCAAATCGAGGTGAGAATACCGATTAAATTTCTTTCATAACGCGTGTGCATTCTTCACGCCAGAATGGTTAAATCTTCGGAAATGCAACAACCCTTTTGTAGGCTGATATCAATCCGTTTGAAGGGATTTTGCTCGGAGTTTTCTTCGTCACTGCGGGGTCGGCTCTCGACCCATCCATCGTAATAAAATATTGGCCGACGCTTCTTGCGGGGATATCCTCCTTTTTGGCCATCAAATTCGCCGTCATTTTCGCCGGGGGAGGAGCTCTAGGACTATCGAAAGGAGATGCTGCTCGGATTGCTATCCTTCTAGCCGGTGGAGGAGAGTTTGCCTTTGTCGTTTTCAATTTGGCTTCGGAAAACGGTATCATACCTGACACGTTGGGGTCGATATTGACAGCGTCTGTGATTATTTCCATGGCGCTGACACCGTTACTCGGTGAAGTGGCTGATTTTGTTGGAAAGCAGTTGGATGTGCAAGATGCAGCAAATGAAAAGGCCCTATGGTTGAGCGAGGATGATTACAACTTTGACTATGATATCAGCACGCAAGATGATCAGAGGATCGCTGATGCATTCCAACGTTTTGATAAAGACGGGAATGGTGAAATAACCGCTGAGGAGTTGCAAAATATCTTTACCTTGGTCGGGGAACGCGATCAAGACGGTGCATTCTTGACATTAGATCAGGTGCGAACCATCATTCGTAGATTTGATGAAAATGACGATGGGGTTCTTCAATACGAAGAATTCGCAAAGTTATGGATGGCCAAGCGCAGATCTGCAATGAGCGAAGAAGCTCTGCGGAGGGCCGTCGTTGTATGCGGATACAACGAAGTTGGAGAACAATTATGCTCCCTCCTTGATCGCGCAAACATCGCCGGCATCCCCTACGTGGCCTTCGCTCGTGATGCCGAATCGATTTCGGCTGGGGTCACGAATGGGGCGCGAGTAATCTATGGTGATGGAGCATCGGGAGCCCTCATTCGTGCGGCTGGAGTAGAGGAACCGACCGCCATTGCAATCACATACCAAGACGTCGATCGATGTCTGCGGGCAACTGCTTGTTTAAGAGACGCCTTTCCTGAAACACCAATCTTCGTTCGTTCAGATCGAAGCGATGCAGTCAAAAAATTGATTCAAGCCGGTGCCACTGAAGTTGTGTTGACTGCGGGAAGTGTGGCTTCGGGAATGGGTAAATTATTAGGTGTTCGTAAGGATAATCGATTCGCGGCGTTGGAGGAAGACTCTGCGGCTGCACTAACTCTTCGGAACTCGGCTTCCGCATTGTACCCCTCGGTGACAAAAGAATATGACGCGCCGGTGCCTGATTTCAAGATAGATGATATTTCAGATATGGACCCCGAAACTGCTCGAAAATTATATAGGCTCTTCTCAACATCACTTAGCTTGAATGATGAAGGGAAAGTACAATTGAGTGAGCTGCTAAATGAAATTCTTCGTACATCCGATAACTTCATCGATGATGACACATTGGGGGAGCTTTTGGGGTGCGAGTCGTTGAATGACAAATGTATGATAGAAGCTCAGACAAAATTTGTCTCGTTTACGGAATTTGTGAATCTATATCGGAAGAATCGAGTTTTAGGAAAGTCTAAATAGAGATGTAATCTGGAAATGATTTGTTCTAATTAATCTACCCATGACTTAAGAGTGACAGTGCTGGAGTGTGGGCGCGGATGGCTGTCTTGGTGTTCTGTTAGGTTATTGAGATGTTTTGGATACGCTTATGAGAGATTAGTCTGTTGCTGCTTCAATATTCTTATTCCTTTGGTCTTGGGCTGCTCAAAGCACTGGCTGCTTTGAGGCAGACGGAGATTATGTGTTCCAAGTCGTGGTTGTCCTCTGCTTAAAACTGGTCCGCCGTTGCAGCAACAAAGATCGGTATGCGTTTGCGACTGAAATTGTTTGCGAATTTTCATCAGTTGATACGAATTCTTGGGTTGGATTTGCTACTTGGTATTTCAAATATGGACCCCGAAACTGCTCGAAAAATATATAGAATCTCATTTAAACATCAATTAGCTTGAACGATGAGGGGAAGGTACAAATGGCTGAGCTGTTGGATGAAATTCTTCGTACATCATTTATCTTCATCGATGATGATAAATTGGGGGAGCTTTTGGGGTGCAAGTCTTAAAATGACAAATTTACGATAGAAGCTCTGACAAAACATGTGTCCTTTACGGAATTTACGTAGATACTTGTACCGGGAGAATCGAATTTTAGGAAAGTCGAAATAGCATTTCAACGCCTGTCACAAAAATAATGGGGTTTCAAAGTAGCGAAGATCAAAAAATTATCAAGGTGTCTTCAAACGCTTTGAACTTCGTGACTAACAAATAATATTATTAAAAATATACTACAAACGAATAAGTCAAGCTAATCATCCCCATCATTAATCTCAGGCAGAAGCAGTGCAGTTATAATTGGTACAGCATCCATCAGGACACGAAACCGTACAATCCACTCGAATATCCGCATCACCACATAGCGCTTCCGGAACTTGCCCGGTGAGGCCGTTGTTGTCCAAATACAATTCACGGATGTCCACCAAATTGCCAAGTTCGGGCGGAACACTGCCCTCCAAATTATTATCATTCAAGTAAAGGTATTCCATGCTCTCGCTCAAATCACCTAATCCTATTGGTATTTCCCCAGTGATGGAATTCTCCGCCACGTCGAACCAGTTCAATGAAGTTAAACTGCCAAGGGATTCAGGCAATGGGCCTGCGATGCCAGGTCTGTTGCCTCGTCTGTTTCTAAATGCGGTGAAGGATTCGAGACTTGCCATGTTGCCGATATTGGCGGGAATCGTTCCGGAAAATGCTGGAAATTATGTCGAAGATTGTGTTGTTCGCAAAGTGAGAATGAAGACGAGTGTCAATCGGAAATTTTTTTGAATTGATTCACTCACAATTGATCTCGAGGAATGCCTCGATCAAACCACCGAGTTGAGTGATCTCGTCGGGGATCTGTCCCGTCAAACGATTGAAATTCAATGATAGGGTTTCCAAATTGACAAGATTGCCAATTTCAGTAGGGACAGCCGAATTGAAGAAGTTCTTCGTCATGACCAATTGAGTGAGTCCAGTCAACTGTCCGATTTGTGTTGGAATTGGTCCCTCTGATGCAGAAACCATTGGGATAAGAATGTTGAAGATGTGATGATGAGGATATGAATCAGTCAAAAAGGAATAAAGGACGAAAGTAGCGATTGTCTCACCTATTCTATTTTCTTGAACATTGAAGGTTTCAAGGGCATTAAGATTGCCCACCTCCAACGGCATTTCCCCTAATGACAATCGAGAAAAAATGAGAACCGAGTACACAACGTGCAGTCATAAAAGAGTGACAACAAAAAGTCAAGCGATAGCTCACCAGTCAGCTGGTTTAAGGAAAGGTCCAAAACCTTCAAAGCACTCATTCCCCCAATCTCCGACGGAATAGTCGACCCGATCCCCGCTTCGTGAAACGCTAACACTTCGCACTTCGTCCACAATCCAATCTCGGTGGGAAGACCCGAATCCGCCGAGAACGCATTCTTCGACATATCCACCGTCGCCACATTCGTCCATCCACCAATCGTACTCGGCAACGCCCCCGTGAACCGATTTCCATACAACAGGACGCTAATCAAACTGGTCATGCCTCCCATCTCGGAAGGCAAGGTCCCATTGAAGTTGTTGTTTCCCAATTCCAAGAATTGCACATTGGCCAAATTCCCAATCGTGGCAGGGAGTGTTCCGCTCAACTCGGTGGCCGAAGCACTCAGGTAACTCAATTCCGTCAAGTCTCCGATTTCGTCGGGCAAGGACCCTCCGATGGAAGTTTCGGAAATGTAAAGCTCCCTGAGCTTGGTTAGGCTTCCCAAACGGGGTGGGAGGGATCCCGTGATGTTTCTATTACCAGCAATGCCGAGTACTTCGAGGGAGGCGAGGTTGTAAAATGTGTTGGGGAGGGCACCGGAAAGTAAGTTGTTCTCGGCCTTGAAAATTTTGAGGGATTGGAGGTTTCCGATTTCGGATGGGATGCGTCCCGCGATCCTGGTGTTGAAGATGGCGAGTGATTCTGTGACAAAATCCCGAGTAGATCCAAGCGGGTGTGTCGTGAATGAGTAGGATGTTAGACATTCATTGTACATTGTGTGACAAATAAAAGAAATCGTAGGGATTCACTCACCCAAATTGACCAAATTTCCCAACTCCGTTGGAATTTTTCCGGTCAACTCTCCGTTGTTGAACAACCACAACATGACCAACGTCGTCATCTGGCCGATCTCGGTCGGAATACTTCCCACGAACCTATTATCGTTCAACGTCAACCTCCTCATCTTCGTCAACTTGGCAAAGTCCGGGGAAATCTCCCCTTCCAACCTATTGGCATCCAAGAAAAGCGTGTCCAACCGTGCCAGATCGAAGATGGATGGCGGAATCGTCCCACGAAGACGATTCTCGTGCATTTCGATGGCAGTGAGAGACGACAATGCCGACAAATCGTCGGGAATGACGCCAGTCAGTGCATTGTCGACCAGAACGATTTTCGTGACGGTTCGTTCCGATTGCAATTTCCTCCAAGCATCTTCGTCGTCGACTTGATTTTCGTTTCCATCGTCGCCGTTGTTCGCACGCGCTTGAATCGCTTCCTCGAATCCGCACTCGATTCCCGACCAGGAGCAGACGTCGTCGGAAGTCATCCATCCCGCACCGGCGCTCCATCCGTCTCCGGCGGTGCCGAGGTACAATCCCGCCAGGACGTATCGCTGCACAAAGTCCCTTTGGGCTGTTTCGTCGACGGGATCGGACGAGAGGCCCTCCCAATCGTAGGGGTAGGCATCTCGATTGAGGACCCAGTCCAAGGCCTGGTTTTGGGCCGATTCCGGATCCGACGTCAGCGCGGCGTAGGACGAAGAGGGAATGGCAGTTTCCAAGAGGGACAGGGCGATTTGTTCCTTTTCTTCCGCCGTGAGAGTGGTATCCGCCACGGGAGCTTTGGTCGTCGACGCCGCGACTTCCGCCACCGGAGCCCTCGTGGTGGGAGGACGTGTCAATTCCGGAACGGGGACGGCGGGGGTGGCCACCGGAGACGGGGAGGGAGTCCCCTCGCTTTCTCCCTGGGGAGGAGGGACGGCCTCCGCCTCGTTTTCGTCCGCGTTGCTCTCGCTGACCCCTTCGCCTCCTTCCTTTCCGCTCGATCCTCCGAGAGTGAGACCCAACGCCACGCCGACTCCGGCTCCCACGATGAGCAGCGCGGCCACGAGGACGAGGCATCGTTTCTTGGCGGCGGAGGCGGAACGAGAACGCGGGTCCTTGGTGACGAGATCCGCGTGAGAACCGGACACGAGCTCCCTTCGATCGTCCTCTTCGTCGTAGCCGCGGTCGTCTTGGTTTTGTTCTTCGTCGTCGTCGACGTTGCCGCCCTGATTCACGCCCGCGTCCGCGTCGACTCGACCGCTCTCCGGATCGCGATACGATTCCATGGCGGCGGCGTCGCGATCACCGTCGTCGTCATCGTCGACTGCTCCGTTCTCTCCCCAAAGCCCCGACGCCGGAGGAGCCGACGCCGCCGCCTCGGCCGGAGATGAATTGCGACCCGACTTGTTCTTCCTGCCGAAGAGGTTGCGAAAGGACTTGGCGGATTTGCTCCTCTCCTCCGGCGACGGCGGATGGGGAATGTCGTCTCCGGAGGGGATCGGAGTGGCCTCGCCGTCGCCGTCGCCGTCGCCGTCGCCGTCGTCGAGTTTGAGGAGGCGTTCCAGCGTAGGCGTCATTTGGATCTCGAGCTCTTCTTCGGCGGGGGCGGTGTTGGATTGGGAGATTCCGGGGGGATCGTCAAAGTCGTCATCGTCATCGTCGACGGAGCCGACGACGCGGCGGACGTCTCGGGAGTCTTCGGGGAAGGCGGCGGGAGGCGGCGGCGGAGGGGGTGGTGGGACGTCGTCGTCGGAATCGTCGCTGACGGACATGGTGGTAAAATTATTTTTATCTCAGAAAGACTCTTGTTCTGTTGTTGGATATGTTCTGTGGTGGGTATGAGTATGCGACACGATGGATGAAATAGTGAGGGTGATTGCTTCGTCTATTCGATATATAAGATACGATATGCGCCGAAGTTCGTTCCTGCCGACACAAGAAGCGTCTTTCACTGCCGCTCTTGTAAAGAGGTGTCGTGTGGAAAGGTTTCGTACGATACCTAGTTGGTTGGCCGATGGGATTGTGCTTTCGGGATTGACGAAGGCGTTAATTTTCTCTTTCTCTTCTTCATGCAGAGGGGTTTGTGTCGTGGTTGAGATAGAGGATGGAGTACAAAATGTGCTCTCTCTTTATTCCGTTTCTGCTATTGTAATAATACTACTATTAGATGTCCTGCTCTAAAACTTGCATTACGATATACACCATACACACCGCAACGAGGGCTGTAGTGGTTGAGATGGGATGGAGTAAAACTGATTCTTCTATCGTACATTCGCTTCTCCAAGAGCTGACCTCCTACTTCTCATCATTCAGTCATGTTGAAGAAGTCTGTCGTCTGTTTTTGCCATTATTGGGAGTTGCGTTTCTTTTGGAAGGAGGAATGACGAGAGTTCATTGGCCTGTCGGCGGCAACGATATTAATATAAAATATATTATGCAGATATCTTCTGTTCCGTCGACAAACCCCAACGCAGGAAAGTGTCGTAGGTAAAATACTTACCTGTAGAAGTTTCGGAGGACCAACAATGAGAATGCCGAAATTTTGAGCACGACACATGCTCGAGATTTCCGACTGACATCATTGTCGATCGCAGCAAAAGCACAAAGTCTACGCACGAAGAATTTGAATTTCATATGAGTTTATTCAAATCATTCAAACCTGAATATTATAATATTTGGATCAAAATGAAACTCTGAAAACATAAATATTTGAAATACATAAATAAAATGGACTGACGAACGAAAATGCCTCTACGATAAAATGGTACATTAATTCAGAAGTAAAGGACCCATTCCAGTCTCGAGGCCATAAGACTCAGTAAGTAAGTAAATATGATTCAAAAATTTTCGAACGAGAAGAAGAACGGAAAGAAAATTCAACGAGACAATTGTTTTCGGCTACAAAACAAACTGACTCCAACGGACTCGTCAGTGTGCGTTTTTCACGTCACAAGTTCATTTGAAGTGCCTACCCGACGGCAAACAAATATTAATTTTTATAAAAATTTTGGCTTCTGAAAAATTGAAGACGGATCTTTCACTTGTGACAAAAAATGCAACAAGTAGTAAGGTAGGATCCTCAAATTTTGCTTTTTGCCACCTACATGAAAAATAAATAATCTCAGCTTGTTTGAAAAGCAATGACAACAATAAAGTCCATTAGTAGAATAGATCTGACTCATTGGAGCCAAATTTACAAAAAATGTTTTTGTTACAAGAAATTGTCCAATGAACCTTGTCAGTGCCAATTCAAAAGATCTCATCAAGTTCTTTCACAGGTGCAAGTTTCATTGAAAATGGACAAGTTTTGAAGAAGTTATGGTCATTTTTCAGAAATTTTGTATTCCAATGAATGGTCCCTTCCACAATTTCCAAACTATTTTGCTTACCTAGTATACAGTGAATTTGGTCAGAATTCTGTTTTTGACCATAAGATGATCATATCTGCAAGGATTCTCCACTATCTACACAATAGTAATTTGAATAATTACCCAATGATTCTATTTCATCAGTGGCTTCACTGATGCCAATCTCCTCACTATCAACAGAATGAGGTAATAAAATATGAATCAGCTCTTGCCTCTTCTTCTTCACAAAATTTGTAACATCCTGCTCAAGTAACTTAGTTGGGAAAGTTAGACATGTCTCAGACATGTCATCAAGTTGGCCAAACATCATAAAAATTTGATTCAGATATATATGTCTAAGACATAGAGTAATTTTTTAGTGTCTGAATCATGAGTTGGTGCCATGTCATCACCACTAATTTTGGTTAAAAATC
>JALLPE010000601.1:0-16082 GCA_036940025.1 Conticribra weissflogii | reverse complement strand
GAGAGACAGAAGGGGGTGTGGTATTGTATGTTCGGAACAGACAAAACATGAACAGCATCTGTCTCTGATTATTCCACGTGGAATCACTATCATTACAATTGTAATTGACGTCATGATGACTTTTTGTCGTCATGCTTACGTAGTTCTCACCTTAAAAGTACAAGTTCCTATGGAGCATTCAAATCCGGTTTGAAATAGAGGTGACGCGTCCGCTCGAACACGTGTTATCGATCGTCCATATATTGTCATACAACGCAAAAGACACAAAGTACTATCACCATATTATATTATATATATATATTGTAATGAAATAGATATAAAAAAACAATTATTCATCTGATAGAGCGAGATAATGGCATGTATTTTTTACGAACGAACAAAAACAATAAGTTTCTATTCCAACCTACGATACTCGCATCGCACTTTTTTGGACTCTTGCAATACATTCGAAGACAGAATTGTACGGAACGATCGTTGTCAATAAGACATATTATTAGTCTCGCGAGATCGTGCCACTGATTGTCCTTGTCTTCCCTTATCATAAAAATTTTCGCATCATCAACGAACATTGGTAAAATTCCTCTTTCTCCTACAAATCCTATTTCCACCTCTTCGAGCTGCTCTGCGTCTGCGTCCTCCAATCATCTTTGTGATTGAATAACATTGTCAGCAATCTCCATATCGTATTTCAACATGCTCGCCACGACTACATTCTCGCGCCGCCTTATCACGAAACAGCATCAGCTCTGTCGCTCTCCCATGGTAGTGAAGCGAACCAGCACAAATACAACATCCACGGAAGTAGTGAAAGAGGCTGCAATGAAAGCGGATATTGGGAAGTCATTTGCTGAACGCAATCCCTTTCTTTTTCAACTCGGTGTTGCCACAGCCAAAACTTCCGCCGCGGATGTGATGGTGCAAGTTGTAGTCGAGAAGAAGAAGATCGATGAACTGGACCTCAAAAGAAATGCAATCTTCGTTGTGTTCGGCTTTGCTTATCTTGGAGGATTTCAATACTGGCTTATGGTGACCAAGTTCAGCAAATGGTTTCCGACTCGTGATCGCTTCTCGAAGTTATCACTGGGTGAAAAACTGAAGGATACCGCGGGCATGATCGATGCCCTTAAAATGGTGGCATTTGATGTGTGCGTTCATCTCCCCCTTATCTATTTTCCCGCCTACTATACATGCAAAGAGATTGTCACTGGAACATCATGGAATCCGATTGATTGGGTTAAGGATGGATGCACAAAATATTGGGGAAACAAAGAAGAGGATCTCACTGCAATGATCAAGCTCTGGGGGCCTTCCGACTGCATCCAATTTAGCATGCCCATTCACATTAGCATGCCATTCAGGCATATGGTGAGCTTCTTCTGGACAGCTTATGTTAGTTTTACGCGTGGTTCAGTGAGCGACGACGAGGAGGGCATTCGTACTCTCAAGAGGCGATTGAGTGTATCTGGTGATAGTGCCTAAACACATCAAATTTTATGGAACAACTTTTTGTCGTGGTGAGCGTTCCATTACGTAATAATTTAAGACTGTACCACGCGGGGTAACCAGGAAAATGTTTTGTATCTATTATGGCACCTACCAAAATAGGTCGCACGTTGCTGGTGAAAGTATGTTGAATAGTAAATTATATTATATTGATACCATAATAACTTTCTAATTTAGTTTATTTTTCAATCTTTTCATCCAATAATGAGCAGCGCAAGCCATGTAAAGTTTGTCTGTAATGACGACAGAGTCGGTGTGTGAGCTCTCATTACCTGAGGCGCACAACGGTTGCAAAGTTAGATGGCAGAATCTCTGGTTCGTTGAAGCAGAGTCAATAGGTACGACACGTGCCCGAATGTCTGTGACCCTTTCTAAGTCAGGAGATTTAGAAAGAAGACCGATAGTAGCAGCGGTGGAACTCAACCCGACCCAAAGCTCCTCTATTACTTGAGCCTCGGCGATAAGCCGGTGATTGTACCAGTTATTCAGTGTTCCAGAATTGAAGTCGAAGCAAATGTCGACACATAAGAGGTCGCCAATAGTAGCAGTGATGAAGCGCAGTAATCTAACACACTCAGACAGCCCCACAACGTAGTTGCGAAGTTTTCTAGACCTAAGTATCACCTTCGAGTCGTCTTTCTCACGATTCGCAGAAAGATATGTGAGAACTCGGGTCCCTATTTGCAGATCATCATTGACGTTTGAGATGATGATTTTCCATTGCTGGTAAATACTACAGTTTTCGTTCGCTATCTGCTCACTCAGAAAGATGCACCTCTCCAGTTGAAGTCGCCGAGCTTCCATGTTCTTCATCAAGACCCAAAAACGTCCGAAGTAAAAGTATTTTTAAGCTACAGATCAAAGGTGGACAGCATGTCTATTCGGATAGAACGTACCTCAGAATTCCTTGCGACACATTTATCAAAGCATTCTAAAATAGACACATCGCAATCTCCTTCGTTATGAAGAATTTCATCGAGGCCTTTTAAGTTGCAAAGCCTTTTCCTAAGGTGAGAAAAAATCTCGTGTGCATTCGTGGACTGATCAGGATCTTGCTTGACGCCTTCAAAACCTGCCCAATCGTCATCGTGACCGCTAGCATCCTTGACACCTGAGTCCGACAGATGATCCGAGGAACCATACGGCGAAAAATCTCCAATACCTTTTGACGCAATATGAGAGATGCTATCCTCCTTGTCAAGAGAGGTGTGATCTTTCTCGTTGAAAGAATTGTTTTCCTTCGAAAAACTATCATCAGATGATGGAAAACCGGAGAAGTCACCAAAGTCCTCAACATCTCCAGGACCGTCAAACACTTCGTCAAGTTTGTGTTCTCCGACCAAAGTTGCGTTGTATCCAAGATTGCCCTCCCCATTAACACCACCTTTCCCACGACCAGGATTATTGTCACCACTGTCATCATCAGAGACTCTTCGACTGGAGCAAAGGATGGACGCAGAATTGCACTTTTGAGCATTCCCAAAATCATCGGACACTAATGTATCCTGTGCTACAAGATTGTGGCCATCAATTGAAGCTTCGACAGCTCCATTACTGTCAAAACCTTCGAATCCCCCAAAGTCTTCAACCTTATTCGAAGCTAACGAAGCGTCCATGGATACTGGCAACGCACCATTATACAGATCCATTGTCTTGCCATGAGAGTTGGTGATTTTACAGACTCCGAACACCTCATCATCTTTATCTAGCTTGGTTATACCATTACTATCATTTGAAATCGACTCGGCTGACGGTGCCTTTTTGTCAATACCTAGATATTCATCAACCTTGTCGGACGAAGGCGGCAAATCATTATTGCGACTACACTCGCTATCACTTGACTCTAGCGTAGTATTCCATGGTTTCGGATTAATGAATTCATCGAAGTCGGAATCATTTGTAACAGGTTTGCTAGATGTGGAGAACTTGCCGGACAGTGGTTGTATTGATGCGTCTCGAAAAGCATTAAATTCCGAAATTGTATGCTGTTGTAGTAAGATTTCCTCATTTTGATTTCCAATTGACGCACGCGGAACTGAAAATCCGACTTGATTCGAACGAGTGCCTTGAGAGTCACTAAGGATTGGGTAGGAAGCCCCTAAGTTTTCAATAGGGCCATCCGTATTGATTTGTGTATTCTCAAATTCACAAAATTTGCAATCGATTTTATCAGGCTCTGCATCTTGTTCTTGATTCGAAGCAAATGAGTGACGAGGTGGCGGTAGCGGTGCATCTTGAATATCACGGAATGCATCAAACAAAGACGACGCGTCTACTAAAACAGCATTTGTGTCATTCAAAGAATCAGGACCTGCACCGACATTGTTTGTGCCTTCGAAGTCTCCAAACTCGTCTTCATTTTCATCGGGATCCTTCGCATTTTGCTCATTGCTAGTGGAAAAACCACCAAGAGACGGTAGAAGTGAAACTTGAGCGTCGCCAAATGCATCGAATGCTGACGACGCGTCGACAGCGACACTATTCACATAATTGAAAGAATCTGGAGCTACCTTGTCATTGTTTGTGCCCGCGAAGTCTAGAAAGTCATCATCTATTCCATCGGGCTCTGTTGTATATTTTTCATTCGAAGCGGCTAAACCGACATGTGACGATAGTGGTGCATCGTGATCATCACTAAATGCATCAATTGCAGAAGATGCGTCTACTGAGACAACATTTGCGACATTCGAAGATTCTGGAGCTGCATCGTGATTGCTTGTGCCTTCGAAGTCTCCGAAATTGCCAGATTCATCGGGCTGTATTGTATTTTGTTCGTTTGAAACGGAAAAACCACCAAGAGACGGTAGTGGTGCGACTTGAGCATCACCAAATGCATCAAACGCAGTAGTCGCAGCCACTGAGACAGCATTCAAAACATTGGAAGTATTTGGATCTGCATGATCAACCTTTGTGCCTTCGAAGTCTCCAAAGTCATTATCGATTTCATCATACGCAGTTGAATTTTGTTCGTTCGTAGCAGATAAACCACCAAGAGGTTGTAGAGGTTCATCTTGAATTTCACAAAGTGCATCAAATGCAGACGACGCCGCAGCCAAATTTTTACCATTCAAAGAATCGATCGCTACAACGCCATTGTTGGTGCTCTCGAAGTCTCCGGGATCGCCACCAAATTCATCGGGCTCTATTGGTTGTTCATTCTTCGTGGATAATTCACCAACAAGAAATGGAGTTGCAACTTGAGAATCACCAGATGCAATAAACGCAGACGACGTTTCTACCGAGGCAGCATTCATATTACTGACAGCATCAGTGCCTGCATGGTTATTTTTTTTTGGCTCGAAGTCTCCGGAACCGCCACCAAATTCATCGGGCTCTGTTGCATGTTGTTCATTCGAAACTGATGAACCATCATAAGGCGGTAGTGGTGCATTTTGAACGTCGCTAATTTCATTACATGCAGATGACGCCCCTACTGAAACCACACTTGTTTCATGCAAAGAATCGATTGCTACAACGCCATTCTTTACACCCTCGAAGTCTCCAAAGTCATCATCAATTTCATCAGGCCTTGCTGCATTTGGTTCATTCGAGGTGGATAAGCCCGTAAGGGGCGGTAAGGATGCATCTTGACCACTACTAAATGCATCAAATACATATGGCACATCTCGTACCGCAACATTAATATCATTGATAGAGTTTAGAGCTCCCTCGTGATTGCTTGTGTCCTCGAAGTCCCCAAAGTCGTCGTCAATTTCATCAGGATTTATCGCATGATGTCCATTCGAAGCGGATAAATGACCAAGAGGCGGTAGTGGTGTGTCTGGAGCATCACCAAATGAATCAAATGCAGAACACTCGCCCACTGAGACCAAATTTGTGCCTTTCACAGAATCGGGTGCTGCTACGTCTTTCCTTGAGCCTTCGAAGACTCCGAAATTGCCACCAAGCTCATCAGGCTTTGTTCCATAATGTTCATCGGTGGCGGCTACGCCATCAAGAGGAGGTAGTGGTGCATCTTGAATGTCACCAAATGCAAGCAAAGCAGACGATTTGTCTACTGAGGCTTTAACTCCTACAGTCACAGAATCGGGAGCTGCATCGTCATTCTGTGTACCTTCGAAGATGTTATCGGGACCTATCGTATGTTGCTCATTGACAGCTGATAAACCACCAAGAGGCGGTAGAGATGCATCTTGAGCATCAGACGACGCGACTACTGAGACAAAGTTGTTTACATTATTGACAGAAACTGGACCTGCATTGTAATTGGTCATGCCTTCGAAGTCTCCGAAATCGTTCTCACATTCATCGGGCTTTGATAGGTTTTGCTCATTGGAATCGGTGAAACCACCAAGAGGCGGTAGTGGATCATTTTGAGCATCACCGAATGCATCAAATGGAGACGAAGATTCTGATGAGACCGTATCAACACCATCGACAGGATCAGGTGATGCATCATCATTTTTTACTCCCTCGAAGTCTCCGAATTCGTCATCAAACTCATGCACTGATGCATTTTGTTGATTGGTGGGGGAGACACCAAGGGTTGTTACTGGTGCACTCTGAACGTGATCAAATGAGTCGTCGATATCATCAAGCTCTGTTTTACGTTGCTCATTTGAGACGGACATTTCGATGTCGCCAAATTCAGCAATTGCAGATGACGCGTCTAGTGTGACTGCATTATCTTCACTTGCAAACTTCGGCGATGTCACGCCATCTATCGTATCCTCGACATCCCCGAAATCGTCACAGTTTTCGTTGGGTTTTGATATGACTGTATTACCCGAGGAAAATGTGCCACCAAGTGGCGGTAATGGCGCATCCTGAATATCGCCAAACACATCAAATGCAGAAGTTATTGCCGAGGCCTTATCAGTTTGATCCCTCGCGTAGTCCATTGAATAATCATTACTTTTTGTGTCTCTGAAACCCCCAAAGACATGGTCTGTTTTACTGGACTGTGGTGAATTCTCTTTTTGGATGGAGAATGCACATATAGGTGAGAAACGTTCGTCGTGAATGCCTCCGTACTCTGCAAAACTACCCGTGACATTGTGAGTGACAATAGCGCTATCTTCAGTTTGTTGTGGTGTTGTATAGCTGGTTTGTGTGCTTTCAAAATCTCCGAATTCGTCGGCACCACGCACATCGAATTCATCAACATCGGTGCCTTTCAGAATTAAACTGTTTCCCTGACGTGTACCCTCGTTGTGTCCGATATCATCGTTTTCCGAGGGCACAAATGAATTTTGATTGGAAGAAGGAATTCTACCCAAAGGTAGTGACGGTTCATCTTCAACATTGCCAAATATGTGGAATGTCGATGATGATGTTGTGTTAGATTGACTGAAGTTGTTGCCGTTATGTAAGACCTCAAAATTTCCGAAATGGTCTTCATTCCCGTTGGGCGCTTGCACACCTCCAGAGGAAGCCGGAAGAGTGTCTGCATGTTGCATTTTGTCTTTGTCATTACTAGGCGAACTAGATCCATTAAGCTGCAGTTCATGATTGATATCAACCCCTTTATTCACATCATTTCGGAAGGATTGCAGTGCGATTCCATTGTTTATGGAAAAGTTGTCAGGAGGTGGCAGTGTTTCAACCTGAGAGTCCCCACTTGGAACTTCATGTTCAGAACCACAGAAATGGTTGTTGTTTTCCGATTCAGGGTCAAACGAACTTTTGGAAAAATTGTTCTCCTCGACTCCCCAAAAAGTTTCCAACTTAGTTGTGCCGTGTTGGTTTTCATCCTCAATTGTCCTTACAACATTAGTATTTGAAGTTGACTCGCTGGCCTCACAAGGTCCATGTTCAACTGCTAATGAGCTGAATGCATCGGACACTGTGAGAGTTGAGCCGCTAATGCCAAATGCTGATTGAAAGGGCACTGGTCCATTTGAAAATCTACCAAAAGTGCCAACACTTTTACCAGCATCGTTTCTGAGGTCGTGTCTGTGGTCGTGTTTAATCTTTGAAGAATGTCCTGCTTTTGATTCTATGTCATTATCCCCAGAAATGGTGACTACACCGGATGGCATCATATCACCATCTTTAAAAACATTGAAATCATTGGAGTTATCTCTCTTTGCGGCAACTTCGTCATGGTTATTGCACTGCGTATCTTGCGTGCAACTTTCGTAAGATTGTTTTCTTGGAACACTGTCAAAATCTCCAAAATTGTCATCGCCCTCCATATTCGTTTGATATTCGTTGCCGTCCCGCGCAGTGATTTTCAAAGAAGCTGTAACTTCCGTATTTTCAACCTTTTTGTCATGATACATCGGAGTATTCCGCGGAGGAGGAGGTGGTGGAGGCGCTGATTGTAACGACGGCAAAGGCCGATCCTCCACTTCATTCAAACCGCCAAAGGCATCTGATACAGATAACCGAGTAATCGATTCGGTAGCAATGGAGCTCCCCATAGAGCCCCCTTCCGATTGTCTTTGTTGTTGGTGCTTCTGCCACATTTGGTATTGCAAATCGTGATTGGTAAGCATTCTGGAGATGTCAATATTAGTTCCATCGTTGTCGCTAAATACGTGACTGTTCTGTAAACCACTACCAGTCGATCCCATTTCCATCGAACCAACGTTTCCAAAGCCGCTGGAAACGGGTGTAGGTGCGGGAGGAGGAGAAGGGTAGGTGCCCAAAAGATATGCCACACTAGGAGCATTGCCTTCCGCGGTGAATGTAGGTATGGCGATGACAAGGTGCGCATTTTGAACGAGTGCATCTTTTAGTAGGTTGATATATTGAGCACCGGATTCGGGGGCGGCAGATAATGGCGGGAGGAAGTGAGCTTGGGCCATGGCGATTAGGCGGAGGAGTGTGTGAAATTGGCTCCTGCGAAAAAGTTTTTCATTCACATGGATTTTTATTTGAAAAATGGTAACAGAATGAAATCTAATTTTTACTCCCAGCCAAAAAAAGAACATTGTAAATATGAAATATGAACATACCTCATTGTCAACGTTCCAACACTCTCTGGGTCGGCTACTGACCATATCAACCGAAGCAAACTTCGTTCGACACCAGACTGAAAGGATAAAGGAGGAACGAGAAAAGAGTTGAACAATACACACAATATACGATATATTAAGTGAAAAAGCGCATCAAAATTAAAATTCCTTTCGAGACTCATAAGTAGAATTGAAATAGCAACTTTTTCACTTACTGTTGTCAAAAATGGAACAGCATCCCTCCCGGATACACGCATCTCGGCATTGTCATCAGTATCCACGGGAGTGTTGAAGAAAGTGACGAGGAGATGAGACGCGTGAGCTCGTTCCAATTGTGTTGGCCGATAAAGTGCATGTTGACTTTGACTCATTGCATGGTTCATTTTTGCGTTATGGAGACAAACTCTTTATGGATGAGTTGCTATGAGACTTCAGGTGATGATAATCGTTTGCAACAGTGTCCAATGCGGGCGTTATGTTTGCCGGGTAGGCGATTTGATAAATAGTGATACGTCTATGTAAAATACCGCGAAATAAGCATTCACTGTGGTGACTACTAAGGCATGCTACGTCATTTCCGTGATATTACAAGCCAAAGAATATTATGATAGCGCTGAGGGGGCATTGTGTTGTGGAATACCTTCCTTTTGTTCATTTAATGTAGACACACTCTCTCTATCCTTCGCGACCTCGTTGCTTCGTGGCTTGTCACATCCCCCAATGCCTCGGCCATCCGATATCATCCTCCACATACAAGAGTATACAGAGCAGACACACATAATATATTATATAAAAAGATCGCTGTCAATGAAAAATATTCTACGAATGAGCCACATAACACCAAATTGAACCATATAAACGATCCACAATTCAGTTAATTTTCAAACGAGAACGAATGTATTTTTTAGAAACATTCGATGAACGCTCTAAAAACTATTTTACTCACACTTAATTTGGTCCTGGGAAGACAATGGATTACTGATTTGTTCTAATTAATTCCTATGTACAAAGTCGACCAAAAAATCGCTAATCCAATGTCTTCTTTCCAGAGAGAGAACTGTTTGCCCGATGTAAAAGAATACAAACAAACAGATTGGTATTATGGTACTATAGCGAATCGAGAAAACACCATTCTCGGTCCCGGAAAAAAATCTCGTCAGACTGTAGATCCACTTCCAACTAACACAGGGTCCGTCATCTTAGCGACCATGAACAACAAGAAAGCCCCGGAGTCCTATTGCTATTTGCCACCTTGATGTGAGCGGCATCAATTGAACGTGGAATAAACGGTATACTTGTCCTTCTTCCTCTTCGGTCCATCGAATCTCCCCGTCTTCAAATAAACTGAAAAAATGATAGAAAATATTAGTCCACGACGGAACCTCTCCACCGCCATCCTCTTCGCCATATTATCCGCCGCCCTCGCCCTCACCATCGCCTTCTTCTCCGCCTCCCTGCACAGCCTGCGAACCACCTACGAGCACGACCTCGATGACGTCAACAACAACCTCAAGTCGATGGAAACCAGACAAACTGCCTACCAGCAGCAAATACAAACCCTGACGAAACTAGTGATCAAATCTCTGAACGCAACCGATACTTACATCAACAACATTACAAACACTGTCACAGCAGCGCAGGACGTGATAAAAGAGGATGTCAAACAGGTTAACGAATTGGCGGATTCGCAGAATTCTTTGCTTGCCACTCAATTCGCTGGTATGTTTACCGTGTTGGTGATTTTGGTCAGCGGGTATCACTTGTCGCAGCACATTCGTCACATGCATTCTCCGGTGGTGCAACGAAAAATTATGGCGGTGTTGTGGATGACACCGATTTACTCCATCACGAGTTGGCTATCTCTCGTTTTTCCGCTATCTGAACCCTACCTTGCAGTGATTCGCGAATTTTACGAAAGCTACTGCGTCTATACATTCTTGAGTTTCTTGATCGCCGTGTTGGGGCGGGGTGATCGTTGGGCGGTTGTCGATTTGTTGGAGCAGAGGGCGGATCAATTGAGCCCCCCCGATAAATTCATGTGCGGGTTGGACAAGTGCTTGTGGAATTGTTGCAATTGTTGCCGGGGGAGGAGAAAAGCTATTCCTTCGAATGAGGTAGAATTGGTAGAACACGAGGGGAAGGAAGTGAAACTGGAGGGAACTGGCGCCGTGATGGGAAAGTCCTCGAACAATTCTTATCCTGGGGGAACAGGAACTTTGGCGAATGGTTATGCCCATTCTAGTCGCCTCTCGCCAAATTCAGTTGGGTCCAGCGTATCGAACATGGACGCCTTTCGCGAAGAAAACTTTCCGACTAATTCTCGAGTCAAAGCAGAGGCAGTGTTGGATCAATGTCAAACTTACGCCATGCAGTTCGTATTATTGCGGCCTGTTACAGCAATTGGTTGGCTAGTGTCCAACAAGCTAGTCGAACCAAAGAGTTTTCTCGACTGGGCTTCACCGCAGCTTTATATTACAATCGTTACGAATGCGAGTATTTTCTTCGCGTTTCGGGGGTTAGTAAAATTCTATCATGCGACGAGGACGGATTTGGAGTGGTGCAATCCCTGGCCGAAATTTCTTTGTATCAAAGGAGTAGGTGAGAGCAGAATGTGCCTTTTCTTTTCTATTAATCATGCTTTCCAAGTTTCATTGTAAATTATTTCTTACATCCTTTTACTTTGATATCATAATAAGTGTTCATGACATTTTGGCAAAAAATGACCATTGCCATCATTGTCAACGTGGCATATGCCGATGACTTCGATACACAGGACGATGCTAATGATTTCGTTAAGAGGGCGCAAAACTTTCTGATATGTTTAGAAATGTTATTTGCAGCTACGGCGCATTGCTTTGTGTTTTCTCCTGACGAGTGGGCAGAAGGGTACAGGGATCGGGAGGAACGGAGAAGAAAGGAGCAACACGAGACTAGGTTCGGCGATGGGGTTGCGTTACAGGATTTCATTCAAGACGTGAAACAGGTTATGGCATCAAAAAGGAGGAGAAGAAAGCGGAAGAAGCGGTTGGACAGCGATGATATTGATGAGGGGCTATCACCGAGTTCTACAATGAGTCGTGAAGATGAGGACCATTTGGACTTAGCTCTTTCAGTATCATCAGATCATTCTGACCATTCCGATGATGCAAAGCAATCTCCTCGATGTCTAGTGATGGATACTGTAGAAGAGGAATCAGTTAAGTCGGGGCAGTTTGGGCAGCCGAATGGTGACATGGAAAATGTTGTCGGGAGAGAGTTCACAATCGATGATGACTACGAGGCGGCCTTGGCACCATCAACTTCGACACCCAAGACGCGTCAAAGGGTTCGCGCTGATACAAGTGATTCTAATTTTTCCGAAGATGATGTTGACTTTGACTCGAACTGGGCACGGATAGAAAACTTTATCAGTGAACATGATAGTCCTGCAGGGTCGTCGACCAGGAAACCTTCTCAACCCAGCACGAAGGAGATTGTATAAAATGTACTTTTGATTCGTAGAAAGTAAACGTTTCAACTAGGCAAGTCCTCTTCAAAAGTACGAGCACGTTTGAACTTATGGTTATCGTGCATTGTTTTGCGTTCGGTATCATACAAACAAGAATATTGTTTTATGCAATCCAACATGCAAATCGATTGAAAATACAGATAAAAAAACCTGTAGACTCTGGCACCTTGCTCCCATCAAACGCAGAAGATGTCAGTGTTCCCCAAGGGCTTATTTGATTCAAGAAACATCGGATCCACACACGAGCTGTCCGCTGGGCAAGATTTGAGACACGCAGCAAGCAGTTTATTTTCAACTTTCTTTCCTCAAGCTAATAGCTTTGAATGTCTATTCCAAAAGTATCTCCCACTCATATAGTGAGTTTTTGATGAGAATTTTTCATCTTCTATCAGCTCCCTGGATTACAATTGAATTTTGACCCACAACAGCCTGGAGAGCCCCGATTTCTTATTAACCATTCAATGCCCTAATGTCTCTGTTTTCACCGTATCTTGGCCAAGGAATAAGTGCCAATACAAAAGGAATCCATGTATGGTTAATCAATGAAATGGCTCAGTGTCATCTGCGCATCAAAAATAGATTTTAGTTTGCCGCGCGACCTCCCATTAATGGAGAGATAGTGCGTTGGATTCATGCAGGTGGCACAATCCGTGGAAAAGGAATGGGAAGAATGCCTTCAATGCAAAGTTGTTCAGAAAGTTGGTATACGAAATGGTTTGATTGACATGAGCTGTGAAAGCTTGGTGTGTTGTGTTCTAATTCTTCAATTTTATTGGCAAGACGCTTAACAAGACTTTTTCTTGCATCATCATTGTCCAATTTCTCAACATCAGTGCAAAAATCAATCATCAACTGTTGCAAGGTTGTGTTATTTTTCAGAGACTGAATCAACCCCTTGTTGAATGAGATGTTTTTTTTTCAGTTTCATTGGTCATACCCATGAAGTAAATTTTCTGATCAAAATCAATAAATTTCATCAATTTTGAGGCTTGAATTATTTATTTCTGTTAGAATAATTTGATGAAGGGATGCTGGGTGTCCCTGTCTTACTTACTTTTTGTTCGTAAAATAGGGTTAAACAAAGTATTGGTCATGGCCGAGGTGATCACTACTACTGATGTGATCTGCCCACATCATGGTCAACCCATATTCCCTAAGTAAAAAATAAGATCTATACAAGGTGTAGGTTCAATGAGTGACTAAGTGCAACCTGCTGTTAGGTGGCTTATTGTCCAGGTATTGATTCCACGTTTTGTTGGCTTGCTTTTGTCCATAGAGATTGTTGATGAGCTGAAGCACATAGTCAACATTGTTACTGTTCTTAGTTGTCATGATTGTGGAGTTGCTATGTACATTTCCACTATGAAGTCTAATTGTTAGAGAGCCCATTAAAATTATGTCAAAGTCAATCATAAGCCTGATTGCAGGCCATGTGACCAAAGGAGAGTGGGTTTCATGGTAATTGACTCCAAATTCTTGGTTCCCACCATGGACATTGATCTGGGCCTTGTACTTGGTGATAGCAATTGTATTCAAAGGAAGATGGTGAACAATCTTGTGAGGCTTAAAATTAATTTAGATCACACAGATGAAGTGCTTTTTGTCAAATGAGACCAGAAGCTTTGCTTCATAGAATATATAAAGCCAAATGACTCGTCATGTAGCACCTTGGGATAAATGGGATGCAAAATCAAATAATCAATATTGCTCACAATTTATCAGGTTAATTGATCCAGAAATGCTTGCCTAGGAATCATTTGTTCTCATTTTTGTTTTCACCATGAAGTTCTCCTAAACTCTTCCTCCCATCACTACAGTCATGAACATGCATCCTACCCTGATTTGGCTTGTTTTCTCTACACTTCATGAATACCCTGGTTCATCAAGTTTTCTCATTCTAGATTACTTGTCTGTCTCCAAAATTCCCCACATAACTTTCCCAATCCTGTCCACTCCTACTCCTCTTACCTAGTTCTTCTATCTTTACAATACTACCATCACCACAACACTCCCTTTCATCAATGCTTCCCTGTTCCACCACACATCAGCATCTTAGAATTGCAGCTTGCACCATTGCCTTTCCGCCCCCTGTAACTCCAAGCCTCCCCCCACCCCTGCACTTCCAACCATGGAACTGCTACACCCACCCCCTAGCAACAAGCCAAGCCCTCCACTCCCACACCTATAACTCCCCTCATCAACAACACCAGCACAGTTTGCATATGGACCAAACTAACAGCATCTTCCCAGTGAAATTGCCATCAGCCCTTGTGGATTGCTCCACTATTTGTCCCCTTCAAGAGCCCAAAGTCATTATTGTCACAGGAAATTCACAGTTACCATTGCCCTTGGTAATCCCACATATCCATTAACTCTGGCAATCATTTGGCATCAACACCATGAGCAGCCCTACAGACACCATTGCCCCTGGCAATTCCACCCTCCCATGTCCCACAACAACTCCCATGTGTCCATAGCCATTGGCACCTCCCATGCACCCTCACCCATGGTAGCCTCTTGACCAATGTTGCCTCAGGCAACTCCTTTTTACCATTTCACCAATCCCATATGTCCATTGCCCTAGGCAACTCCTCAGTATTAATACCTTGAGCAGCTCCTCAACCACCATTGCACCTGACAACTCCAAAATTCCATAGCTACCACAGACACCCTTCAAGTCCCAGCTACTATGGATTGCAATCACCTATGTCATCTCAATATGACATTAAAAATGACATCACCAACCACATCTCCCCTCAACCTATGCCTCTTACCCTCACCACCAATTCTTCTTGTCTCTCACGGCACATGGTGATTGCCCCCCACATTTTTGCCTTGTCCTCTATCATGCCAATGCCTCTATACTGCCCCTTTATGTTATACTCCTTCTGTTTAGCACCATTTGCCCTTGACAATGATGACTTTGACATTCCAGCTCTTGTATATACCTTTCCTGTTTTACCTCCATTGAGGCTTAAGCCACCAATTACATTGAATCTCTCTGTCTCAGGTGCAGAATCTACAAACACCAACCCAACACGATCCATACAACATGGCACAGTATAATCAAGATTATTCAGGTCATAGCAAATGTTAATACCATGCTCCAGCATATCCATCTTTAAAGTCTCCAACATCAAGCTTTGACTTTTTTCAAATGAGGCTTGTTAGCAATTCCACTAATCACCATTACCAACTATGACCCTTTGCAGACTGTAACACCTCTTCTCTGTTGGAGCTCCTTCATGCCCTCCTCTTCCTCTGGTAAGCAAAACATACAGACTCCACTAGCTCCACAGAGATTCCCAACAAACAATTCTCACCTCATATCAGGGCAGGCAACATTTTAGGTACCACATTTGCCAATGCCTGCTCAAATCATTGCAACTTGCTCCATCCAAGCTCCTCTTGACCTTTGAACACACCATTGCCCTAGCAGCATCCCTTGAGAGCATATGGGGAACCACCCATTCAGGAAGTAGAGATTAGGTCAATCTTCTTTCATGCCTTCCCTTGGTATTGCATATGATAACCAAGCTACCACACCCACACTTACACTCCTACTGGACTTGCATATCTTTGCTGCATCCCATGCCTCCATCCATGACCAAAAAATGTCTCATGTCACAACCAGCACATATACACCCCTTCTGGGTGAATCTCCACCAGCCATCCCCACCAATAACTAAGTCACAATGCTACATTGTGACAATATTTGTCACAAGTCATACATCTGGGAGGTCGTTAAAATATCCCACATGACCCCCTTCCTGGTGGGGCAGGCATTGCAGAAGTTTTGAACTTTCTGGATGAGAACACATTCTCCCCTTCCAAAGAAGACCTTTGCCTTAAACTACACCCTGTGGCTCTACCAGTATTGGGAATCCAAACCTTTATGTCAGGCTGTCCAAGTCTATCCTTACCAGTTTTGTCTGAAAATTCCTCATCAAGGAACTACGCCTGTTCAGCAATGATGATACCAATCTCTGCCACTGGTACAATTGCACCCTACACCTCAACAACCACAAGTCCCCCACCCCAGACAATGTGTACTTCCTTACCACCATTACTCCATGTCAGCAGTATACCCTCAACTACTTCATTATGGCTGCCCATTTCCATCAGGAGTCACATTACAATTTTTATCA
>JALLPE010000600.1:0-16089 GCA_036940025.1 Conticribra weissflogii | reverse complement strand
GTTGCCTCCAGAACCGGATTCCGATGAACCTGCATTCAATCGTGCTGAGCCTCCAGCGCCTGTCATCGATGATCCAGATAAGATCGCCACCTCGCCACCAGCCATATTATTACCTGATGATGAGCCTGCCGCCATGAATGCGTTCCCTCCTTCAGATGTGAGTGAGGATTCCGCCGACATTGACAGCGACCCACCTGAACCTACTTTAAGAGAGATGTCGCCCCCTGCACCGTCGAAAATTTCGGAAGGACTTGTGGTCTGCAGTAAGATTGATCCACTAATTCTATCATCATTTGATGCGCTCAAAATGATATCTCCGCTTGAAAAATCGCCATCTCCAGCTCCAGATGACACCAACACGGATCCTCCCTGTGCACCATCGCCTTTCCCACCCATCACACTCAATGACCCGCCGAATGTGGTGCCTGACCCAGACGACAATGACAGTTCCCCTCCTGGTCCTTCAAACGACGAGCCAGACGAGACACTCACGGAACCACCAGATGAACGGTTTCTCCTCCTACCAAACATAGAAGTCGACGAAGAGGAGGACGACGAAACCAAAGTGTCCCCGGCACTCATTTCGAGTGATCCACCTTCACCTGCCTCGGCAGACGATCCCACCGACAAAATCATAGATCCAGAGCTCCCATGTGATGCGTGTCCTGTCGAGAAGGAAATGAGACCACTAGTGCCATCTGTACTCCTCCCTGTGCTCACCGTTACTACACCACTAGTGCTTCCGGCACCGCTTTCCATCACTAATTGACCAGATTCTGATTCCTTGCTTGACCCTGACCGTACCGACACAGAACCTCCCAAGCCAGTAGAGCTTTCGCCGACGTTTTTTCCTGCCAATAAATTCAGTGATCCGCCCGTATTCCCGCTGGAACCACTCTCGATGGACATTGAACCTCCAGATAATTCTCCAGATCCCGATGATAATGCCGCATTACCACCTGACCCTGCCGTTGATGAGCCAGATGTAGCCATCATGTTGCCGCCCTCTCCGTGGATAGAAGATCCTCCTGAAACGGAGATGTTGCCTCCAGAACCGGATTCCGATGAACCTGCATTCAATCGTGCTGAGCCTCCAACGCCTGCGCGTGATGTCCCACTGCTTACTATTACATGACCTGCGTTTTCTACTGCTTCGTTTCCACTCAGGTAAATACTACCAGTTTCTTCCGCTTTTCCAGTTTCGATTGTGATGTTTCCACTTGTCCCTTTTTGATCGCTTGCCCCAGTTTTTAGTGATATTCTCCCACTGACTCCGTTGTCTGTTTTTCCAGTTGTTATTGAGGCTGATCCGCTGTCCTGTTCTTGATTGGTTGTCCCAAGTGTTGAAATAGCTATTGATCTGGTTTTGCCACGTAATGATTCTCCTGTTTGAAAACGTTGGGTGTGAGCTTGTAATGCACCGATAAGATCCATCACCAGCCCCTGCTTGTCAACTTGGAAGAAGTCTTTGTACTTGATTTTTTCTTCCTTCATCGCCAATTCATCTAGGATCTGAATATGTTCAGGGAATATTTCATTCAGTTCCTGAGCAATTACACCTCGAACTCTTATGTCGGTATCTTCCATACCTCTAACTCTTCGCCATTCGTCACTGTAGCCGTATTCGCGCAGTTGGATTCGATTTATTCGGTCAAGTAGATCCTGGGTTTCCACAGCTTTGATATCCTTCTTAATTCTAATATCGGAAGAATATTGTACTGTTGTGACTTGGAAAGGAACAGTACTGACAATTCTTGTAGAGTCTTTCCACTTCTTTACCTGAAGGGCGAGTTTTCTTTTTGATGGTTCTGACGAGAACGAAGAAGTTTCGTCAAATCCAAAGTTTATCTCTTGGTATTTTTCTTCTTCGTACTCAGACCTACCCTTTCTGGAGCGGTCAGCTGATGATGTGGCAATTAAATTGATTCGTGATGGCATTCCGGGACCAGGCGTACCAGTCTTGAGTTCAATGACACCTGAACTTTTGGTATCGCTCGATCCACTCTCAATGGCTGGAATGAAAATGAAGCGATTTCGACGAATGACATGATTATCATGTTCCCAAAGCGGTGAATGGAAAAAAATGAATGTAGCAGAAATGAAATCTTACCTATATTACCGCCATCCTGGTTCGATATTGAGTGAGAAGCTGCGATAGATATGTGGCCTGATGTATAGTGAGAATTACCAGTTGCGATATTGATGTTACCAGATTTGCCCGCTCTTTGATCTCCAGTTGTTAATGAAATATTGCCACTGGCGCCCCCAACTCCATTCCCTTTTTTTGCGGAAGACTCAGATGATGTTGATAACGATATCTGGCCGGAAGAGTCTTCTTTACTTGATCCACTAGAGATCATCACATTTCCGCTACGCCCAAATTTGGCATTGCCGGACCTTAAACACACGAAGTTAGCACAAATAAATTTTACCAAATGAATATCGGTCATCAATGAGTGTTCACACGAGTATATATATTATAACTTCAAAATCTAAAATATTAGGGGTTGTTCTCACCGAACTGCTATCGAGCCAGAGCTGTATCCGTCTGATGAGTAAAGAAAGGCATCACCACTTCTTCCCTTGGAACTGATGCCAGTTCCTACGTCAATGCTGCCAGAGTTAGGGCCAGTTGAACTTCCACTAGAGACGACAACAGCGCCAGACTTGGACATGCTTGAAGCAGTATGAAGAAGTAGCAATCCTGAGTCACCTTCGTTATTAATCCCTTTGCCAGATATGAGCTCTACAACTCCGCCCGGGATTCCCCCGAAGGACGAAGATGCACCTTGAATAACAACAGAACCTGCTTGAGAATGTCCACTTCCACCAGTCAGGAGTAGATCACCACCGGCGGCAGACTTTGACTCTCCGGCACTCATGTGCAAGGAACCTAAGATATCAAAGAATTTGTGTGAACAAATTTCTTTGAAAAGTAAAATTCGTTTTGATGTCAGTACTCACCTCCCTCATCTCCGCTGCCACTTAAAATATTTAACGAACCTCCTTTTGAGAAACCTTCTCCTGAGCGTAACTCTAGCGATCCACCATCACCGTTGCGGGAAGATCCAGACGAGACCAACACATCACCTGCTCGGAAGAATATCGAGACGTAAAATTGAGATGTGTCTAAATGCTGTATGAAAAGGGATGTGAGGGGAGATCTTACCACCATTTGAGGCGTTTGATCTTCTTGCATGATATGCTTTTCTTTGTTGTTGATATTCATTTCCAACTGTTCCAGCAATCAACTGGTAATTTCGTGAAATAAGAAGTAGAATTGAATACCAAGTGTTATCATGAGCACCTAATTTCCATTGATGGTGAGAGTTTACGGTTTCTTAACATAATGTTTAGGGTAACAATCATACCTGAATAGACCCAGACCTGCCCACATCCGTTTTCGCCGCACCTGTCGATAGACGAATATCTAAGAAGTGTCAAGTAGTAACAAACAGGTGATAGGTACTAGGATAGATTGGTAGGATAAATTTTTATTCATACGTTGTCACAAAAATTTACCTCCAGATTGACTCCTTAAAGCATCAGACGTAGAAAGAAGTATTCCGCTGCTTCCGCCGTTGTTTCCTTTGGCTGTTTCGATGCGCACTGCACCACTCTCATTCCCGGATCCCTATTGAAAAATTAGCCATAAATTACGGAATCATATGTCGTGTGGTTTATTCTATTTCAAATGAATCAACAAAGCTATATGAACTTACGCTTGATACCACTACAGCTCCCCCAGAACCGCCTCCTCTACTCTCACCGCCATTTAGAAATAGATTGCCTAGATAAACGAAAGTTGGAGAAATTATTTGAGGCTTAGCGACAAGACAGATGTTGACAAAGTAATATAAATTACGGCATTCACCTGCTCGATGGTTTGCCATGTGGTTTCCTCCGCTTTTTCCAGCTTCAATGTGTATATTGCCACCACTGCCGTAGCTTCGATTTTTCACTCCCCCACTGCCTGCTTTCAGGATAATTTCTCCTCCTATGCACGAAATGTTCATGAGATCTTAGCTGTGGGCAGGAACATACAAGAAAAAATGAATGAAGTTGCTTACCAGAAATATCGCGGGCCGTCGAGTCGCCAGCAATGAGCTTGACGCTGGATCCACGAGCAGCAGAACCTCCTTTGAGGGACAATGTTCCACTCATTCCATATTTCTTGTTCTTTAGAGATCCTGTTTCAATTGAGATGTCTCCAGAATATTCTGAAAATATGCCACCTTCGGCAGTGGAGAGTGCAACGTCCCCGCTCTTGTAACGTTCGCTAGACCCAGATTGGATGCTTACTGCACCGCCGATGCGAGAGTGCCCGGTAACATTTCCAGCAGACATTTTGATATCCCCTCCATCCATCAAATGACCTTGGGACAAAGCCACAAGACAATGGATTTCAAGGTTATCAAGGTTTGAAACCCTTTGAGAAATACATGAATCAAGATAAGATCGAGCAATCTTACCTTTTCCTACATGGACATCAATGCTTCCGCCAGAACCAATCGAATTGCTGCCAGATTTTTATGTCAAAAACGCATAAAATTTTTATATGGATGGTTTCGAGGAACTAGTAGCAAAATTTATAATCTTACCCTGTGGAGATCCCTATGGAGCCGCTATCCATTTTCTTGCCAGTACTCACAGTAGAAGCTAAGCCAGTTGAGATCGATATGTCCCCAGTTACCTAAAATGATGGAGTCCAAGATCATGTAGTAAATATTAATGACAACAAGATAGCGAGAAGCATTGCATAAACCACACTTTACCCCATCTTTCCCGGCGTCTTCAGAACGAATTGACACTGCACCACTTGACGTTTCGGTCGATTTTCCAGATGAAAGAAGCAAATCACCGCCAGATCCCTCGTAACTCTTTCCTGATACTATAATGACATCTCCTCCTTTGTCATGATACCCAGCTCCATAAGCCTCGCCGCCTTCGATGTGAACCATCCTGAAAACAACGAAAATAAATGCGCCGTAGACGTTAAATAAGAGTAATTCGACCCAAATATACTTGAGCGTAAATGAATGGAACTAAAAAACTTACCCGCCGTTTGAACCATCATGGCGAGAATCGTGTTTACCTACACCAGAAGAAAATTCATTAATATTGTTATCGCTCAAAAAGTTTTGTTGTGAGGGAATTTTTAAAAATCATGAGTATTTCTGCGCACCTAAACCACCTTTTATGGTCACAACACCCCCGGTTGTTTTTAAGTCAGATGAAGACCCTGCAATGACGCTTATATTTCCCCCGTCAGCTTTTCGCGACTCTCCAACAAGTAAGTTTATATTCCCTGCAAATCCTGCTGAACCAGCCCCTGTAGAAAGCGTAATGTTTCCACTGCTTGATTCCCCAGTATAACCAGTTGCGCTACCAGTGTTGAGACTAAGTGATCCGGAATTCCCTCTCATTCCTGACCTGGGGGTCTCAATCGCAACGTGTCCACTGCTTCTATCAATTGATGATCCAGACCTTTTAATGTCGACAAAAATGTTAGAAAGAATATGGTGCGGGAGAACATTGGTGATAATATGCAATTCTAAAAATACAATAAACCATACCTAATGATCATATTACCCCCTGATGACTTGTGTGATCCCCCCTAAAAATATAATGAGACGAATTGCAATGGATGCTGTAAGAGAGCTGCCCAAGTTATAAACGCACGATCATGTAGGATACAAGAATTAAAACGACTTACACCTAATATCTCAACATCTCCGCCTACATCAGTCAGTTTGTTATTACCAAAACCGTGGCCGGCCGAGATTTCAACAGAGCCACCATTACCACCATCCCAGAAATTCTCGCTAGTGCCACTTCCAGCACTCATCTGCAACGCACCACCAGAAGATTTCTTGTGTGATGAATCACCTGCGTGTATCAAAACATTGGGTCCATCAGAGTTATCACTTGTACCCGCAATGAGTTCAATTTCTCCGCCAAAGGTTCCATTTCCAGACACAAGCGCGATATACCTGAATATTGAAAGAATGAAAGCAGCGATGAGAGGATTCATGTCAGTCGCAATGCACAATACAGTTCAACATTCTTACCCTGCTTTTCCGTTGTCTGAATCGTTCGTTTTGAGTGTAAGAGTCCCTGAATTTCCTCGACTTCCGCCATTGGATGTCTCTATCATGATTTTGCCACTGTGTGATTCGTGGGAATACCCAGATATGATGGAAACGTCTCCGCCAATAGTATCAACAGGTATAGTGGAACCGTAAGGATGAGGAGTTCCTGTGGTATTTCCTGCTGCGAGCTTCAAATTGCCTCCTTTGCCATGGTCACCAGTCCCTACGATAATATGAATATTGCCGGAACTTCCTGTTGCTTCTTCTGGCCATAGTGGATCCGGATGAGAATGAGTATTGCCTGTAGATATCTCTACGCTCCCACTGTCACCAGAAGTACTGCTTCCAGTTCGAAATGACAACGCCCCACTTACACCCTCCAAGCCGGCGTCAGATGTGGAAATCACTATTGATCCGGATGAAGCGAGATCAGAACTTCCAGACTTTATTAATAAGTTTCCACTTGTTCCATGGACGGCATCACCGCTAATAAGCCTCACTCCCCCGCCGTTATCAATATGGCCAGACCCCCTCGCACTCCCTCCATTGATTAGGAGAGTGCCTATGAGTGAATTAAGAACATTTGAACGATTTCGCAGAAGAGTCATTTTAGCAAACTGAAATTAATGTGCTGCCAACGGATGGTCGCAATCAATGTATGGTTTACCTCCTTTGCCTCCCTCGTGCCATTCATTCACTCCTGAGCCTGCTCCAATTTGGACGTTTCCTCCGAATGAATTTGGTCCGTAAGAGTCACCAGCATTTAGCGAGACCGACCCTCCGATATTCGGCCTATCACGAGATAGTGCACGACCAACCTGTCAGGAGTGTCAATAAAAGCAGAGATTAGCTAATATAATATACTAGTGACTAACAAGATGAACAATTTGAACGGCACTGAAGCGAAAACGATGTGCAAACACCAAATCTCTACCTTTAGGTCAATGTTTCCAGCCGATCCTGACGAGGAATCCCCAGTGAAAAGGTTTATTGGACCAGAGTTTCCATGACGAGCTAAGCCAGTGGAGAGAGATAATTCACCACTGCATCGGGGGGAATGAATAAGACGAATAAAACTTGAGAAGTTGAAAACGAGAGAAGAATCTGAAAGAAGCTATCTTATTGATATTACCTGTCTCCGTTCACGCCGCCTTCGGCAGTGGCTACAATGAAAGAGCCACTCGAGGATTCTTTGCTGTAACCCGTAGTGATTTCCTGCATTTTTGGTGAACGGCCCTTGGTGTTAGAATCGATTAATTGGAATAATTGGAATTATTTTCAGATCGACATTTTAACGATTGCTTACAATTGACCCTCCGTGATGATCGTCCTGAGACGTTTCTCCTGAAACTAGAGAGATTTTGCCTGCGGGTGCTCCCTCTGACTGTCCTGTCTCGATTAAAATTGATCCGCTTGGGCCACGGCCACCATTACTCATGCCTGTGCTCAAAATTAACTCTCCACTAACTCCTTCTCCAGAGACGTCAGAAGTTTGGATAACGACAGAGCCACTGCTTGATAAAGTGGATGATCCAGATGATATATGGATGGAACCGCTGTAGCCAGTGTATGATGTTCCACCCATCAGACTGATCGAACCACCATTGTCGCTGTCACTTTCTCCTTTGGCCTCGCCACCTTTCAGGTCAATGTCGCCCCCATCTCCTCCTGCGAGAATGAAAACGCAGAAAATTGTGAATAAAATTATTTTTAATTGCAAGTCGAGATTAAAACAGTATTTCGGTTACCATCTTTTGAATGACTGGATAATCCTGAGCCTGCGGAAATAGACACTTTGCCACCTTTGAATCCTGCTGCAGAGGCAGACCCAGCCGCTATGGAAGCGTCACCTCCGTTGTAGTATGCACCATCGCCGACATGAATGATTACTTCCCCACCTGCGCCATACTTCGAATCGCCTGCAGTCAAAGTGGACAGCATTAGTCGAATAGAAACCATCTCGAGATTACCTAAGTTTCATGAAAATCAACTTCACGTCACTTACCCGATGCTACTGTAACGATTCCGGAACTTGCAGCATTAGAATAGCCTGTGGTCAGAGACAACGATCCACTAACGCCGTCTGAACCAGACTGAGATGATGACATAACCACGTCGCCGCTAGAACCAAGATCACTGAAACCACTTGAAACATGCAGCATACCTCCTTTTCCCATCATTGCATTCCCACCAACAATTTCAACGGTTCCTCCATCATCTACAAATGAACGACCATTAGCAAAACCTCCAGAGATTGAAACGTCTCCACCATCGCCACCGTCGCCAGAGTCGTTTGCATTCCATCCGGAACCGGCAGTGAGAATCAATGACCCGCCTTTGGCTGCGTGACCATTTGTAGCCCCAGCTTCGATGTTGACTGCTCCCCCATCCAATATCGCACCATCGCTTACAGATAGCGCGATGGACCCACCTTGACCATTGATAGATTCTCCAGTCCTAATTGCGACAGATCCACCTTTCGTCATAGGATCGTACGATTTCCCGGTCGAGATGAAAATAGGCCCTGGTGAACTGCTTCCGTCGACACTCCCGTCAGCTGAAAGTTATTCATAATAAGCAACATGATAAGGGTAATTGCAAAAAGCACTAAAACATTATATAAAGGTCTGTGGAATTCCTTACCGGAACTGATTTGAACTGATCCAGATGAAAAAGAATTCGAATATCCACTGCTGAGAGCAACGTTTCCTCCGTTTCCAGATTCGCTTGAACCACCGATGATATTTACGAGTCCCCCGTCTCCATTTTCGCTGTTGCCGCCAGTGATGGACACCTCGCCCCCAGATTTTTCGTCGTCAATTGCACTTGAGTCACTTCCAGCAATCAAGTCGATGGAACCACCGCCAGAACCTCCATTGCCACCCAAGAGATTGATATCACCTCCAGGGCCAGACGAAGATGATCCTGATAACAGCGACACGGCTCCTCCAGGGCTTGTCTCCGACAAGCCAGTGTTGAGTACTATCGATCCAGCTTTCTCTTGTGATGAAAGACCCGTTTGCAAATGGATGGAACCAGAATGCTTCGCATCTCCAGTAGCGATGGATATATCCCCACTTTGGCCCGAAGAAAGGGCCTCATGAGAATCAATGACTACTCCACCGGAGGCGGACGAGTCACTCCGCCCGGATTGTAAGAAGATGGTCCCACCAACACTCTCACTGCCGTAAGCAGAGCCAGACCTCACGAAGACATCTCCGCCTGAAGTATACCATAAAAAAATTTGTGGCGTTTTAAGGAAGTAAGACATATGAAGAATGATCGATTCAAATGAATTTATGAAAAAAGTACTAACCAGCAGTCTCGTCAGCGTGACTACTACCAACATCCACATTAATCGAGCCTGCCTCGCTGGCACTTCCGGATGCTTGATTGGGTTCAACAATACGATATTAGTTAGTGGAAAAATGAATGAAATAGAATAACGATATTTTTTCGAACCAAGCTCTCACCCAAATAAATTGTACCGGACGTTTGGTCGCTGGCCATTCCACTGCCAATAGAAACATCGCCTGTTCCAATTCCATCGCTTGAAGTAATTGATATCGTACCGGATACTCCTTGTTCACTGGATCCTGATCCAACGATGACTGATCCTCCAGATGAGGCAATGCTGTTTCCACCCTTGATAGTTGTTGATCCACCAGTGTCATTCGCGCCTTCGCCTTTAGCGGCTCCCGCTTCTATCATAACTGAACCACCATTTCCGCCGTCGTATTGATCAGCGCTGATACCGATACCAGCGACAATTTCAATACCACCACCGACTCCAGTTGCATCTCTAGCATGACCTGAAATCAACTTCAATGTCCCACCAGTGGATCCAGAATTCCCGGTAGATACTTTCAGGTCTCCGGACTTGTTGCCGTCGGAGGACGGTCCAGATGCAATCGTAACTTCTCCGCTTTCACCGAACGCTGACGAACCGGATGTCAAAGCAATCGAGCCACTCAGCTGTCTTGATGACGAAGTCTGGATGGAGACAGACCCTCCCTCGCCACTCTCTTTAGTGGATATTAGCAAAAATGTACAAACATTGCGAAATGGAAAAGAGGACAAACATGATGAATTGCAAAACAGGAAATCTAACACAAAAACACGAGTTGATCTTACCGAATACAGCATCTCCACCAGTACCAACATCGTTGCTATGTCCGGAGGAAATACGAACGTCTCCACCTTTGCCAATTGAAGATGATCCGGCAGATAGTTGAATAGCACCAACATTTGATTCTGTCGTGTCTCCAGTAGATATGGAAATAATGCCACTCGATCCTACTAAAGAATCTCCAGAAGAGATTGAGACACTTCCAGAGTTGGCAGATTTGTCGGCGTCGTTCGATGCAATTGTTACATCGCCGCTCAAAGTTCCACCGGATCCTGAGACTAGTACAATTGATCCACCGATGGCAGTAGACGCGCCTCCGGCTAATTCGACAGAACCTCCGGCGGATTGACTTCCCTCACCGGTGACTCCGCCTGCAGTGATGTAAACAGACCCTATGACAGTCCAAGTTTGGGACATGTTAGTGATAGATCGAAAGCTGGAAAAAATCATCTTTTGATCGAATTGTACGTCTTACCTCCTTTGCCATACTTTCCTCCAGAGGCAATTGCTAAGCATTTTTCGATCGATAGAATTAATCAAAACAGTGAACGCAACATGAATCAAGATCCAACATGTTTAGTTTCACGAATGGACTTACCTCCGGCTCCGTCGCCGGCAAAGAGAAGCATATCGCCACCAGCTCCGCCTACAGTATTGGTGCCGTCTCCAGATCTCAGAAATACTTCGGAACCAGCTGTGTTGGCCTTATTTGTATCAGCCGCTTGCATTGCAACCCCACCTCCTGATTGAACATCAAACTTACCACCATCAAGTACGAGCGAATGGAAACCACTGGAACGACAGTCAGCTTTGTTGCAAGGTCCAGAGGCGTGAATATTTCCGCCGAGACTTTCGGTATCGCCTTCCACGACGAGATTTCCCTCGACTTTGGTATTGTCAGTAAAAGGAGATGGACATTCATCGTTGAAGGTAATTTTGCCTTCGCATGGAACAAAACTTGTCTCGGCATTTGTCATACATTGATCCAAATTGCCGCACCATGTGCACTTTTTGGAAGTGCACGATGAGCACGACGTGTACATTTCACATTCTGGCAAGCTGGGGCAGGAAGAAGGATCTTGAGTCCATGAACTGCAGGTAGCAGATTCATCGATAGGACCAGTACCGGTTCCAACCATGCAGGTGAAGGTGCTTGTACAAAATATGCATCCGGGAGTGTCGGTACAAGCGCCACACCGAGACATGGCGTCCCTAAAAATTGGAAGTGTTGATGTTTATGAATGATTGACAATTGTGTAAATCAGAGCAGAGTGGATCAATCGACACCTCGAGTGCCATTCGTGAAAGCAAAAACGTATGCAATTCTGGATATTCAAAAGGGGTAGAAGAATGAATGTTCCATGTCGTCAAGCCTAAAAACGAACGTCAGAGAGTTTTTCGCTAATGCGATAGATGCGATTGCAGCACAATAGCTCCCTCACTGCATGACATTTCCTTTCCAACAAAATTTCAAATTGAACCTGCCATCTCCAAATTCAAAAACTACGTCCAAGGCATCAAACTCACCAATAACTCCCGTTTGATCCGATATTGGCTTCATCGCACTTGGCAACATTTACAAAATTCTTTTTGAATTCCACCACCGCCGTTTTCTGAAGCGATTCATCTGTTGCTACTTCGGCCACGACGTTGTTGGAAGTAAAGGAAGAAGAAAGAAGTGTAAATGAGGCGTAAAGCAAGCGAAAGGGCAACTTCTTGAGATGTCCTCGACGATGATGTTGACGAGAACGAGTCATCTTGTATGATAGTTTTCGTCAGGGTTTGGAGGGATGATATGATTCCCGGAATTGATTGTTTTGGATAATCTTTCTAATTTGAATAATTTTGGATGAAATTACGTTGATGGAATTTCTCGCGGTTGTATCGGGCCGTGGCAATGTACCTACCATATCGCACTCCACATTCCCCATGGCGAAATTGGCGCGCCTGTCAAGCGGACGCCCTACGTGCTTTTAGTTCACATTTTGAGAATTTTCAATTGAAAATTTCATTTGCTCCCGATGGTCAGGCCACAGATAAAATAGAGGTTTTCGCTTCTACCGTAGGTAGTAGTACCTACGTAACTGTGCCGTGTCTCGTATTTAGAAAACAACAACAGAAAAAATAACATTTCCCGACGCCATCAAGAGAAGGAATAAAGTTAATGCCTCGTCTAATTTGCTAACATAAAATGGAGATGAATACTACCTAGAGATATCTCTAGTAGCTAGATCATCGTGGTTGGGGACGATAATATTGGAGAAATCTGGAAAACGAGTTGATTGGTGCGGTCCGGAGGCACCATTCAGGCCTTGCTTCACAACCTTCTATAGTAGTACTTCACCATGGTAGAGCAGTGTGGTCGTTGTTATGATGTACCAGAGGAAAAAAGTGTCAAAAGTCGTAGAGAGAGGAAGTGAGAGAGAGTTGAGCAGTACTATCGCGCGCACAATGTGTTTTTTAGAGAGAGGGAGAGAAGTTAGAGATAGGTCAAGTCTCTCTCTCGAAGATGATGATTTGAGTGAATTGTTTTTGTTTGTGGACGAACCATGGTGACACATCCAAAATTTATTTAGAGTTATGGTGCAATTCCATACACTGCTAAGTAAGCATGTAACTATTATTTATTTGAACAATTCTTTTGTAAAGATACTGTAATTTTTTCAATTATAAGTTTCAAGTCTCATAGATACCTCACGTGATGTTTTGGTCAGACAACAGTTTAATAGTGCACTATTATTGGGGTGGGAGTTGAAAATAAAACAAAATATAAATAATGCAGTATTTTAGAATGTAGGACAGTCACCTCTCTCAGAGATCAATTGTTATTGAAAATTTCCACACAATGACAGAGCTATCAATTCTACTGATTTTATTGTCAAAGTTTTCAGAAATTTTAATGATTGATAATTTATGTCATGAATGAAATCATAAACAAATGTATCTTTGTTATTGAACATGTGTTGAAGCAGGTTGAAAATTTTGGCATTGTTTAATTGAGTTCTTAATACATGAAATTTTGAATATTGGCATTTTTTACAAGATCTGGTACAGAATAAAAAATCTCATAGGAACAGGACAAATATTTGTTTAGTATGTTATGCATTGCACAACATGATACCTTGTTTCTATTGGGATCTCTAACCTCATCAGTTTCTTTCCCATCAATGAGGGTAAGCAACATGATTTCATCTCTTCCCTAGGGGGTGACAGGCATGTGCAACAAGCACAATTGATGCAATTGGAATCATGGCACTTTGGATATTTTTGTCATTTTGTTTTGTTGGTGTTTTATTTCTGCAGCCAATTCTGGAGGAAATATGCTCCACAGCAGTGGTTACAGGGGTCCAAACAGCATGGGCTGAATTCTCCAATAATTGTTGTGATTGCAGGGTATACTAACCTACCTTGACTGACAGTACTGATGCAGTATGAGGTAGATATTTGTAATTGAAACTTCCAAACCCCATATTCATGATACCTGCCATATATCTTGTTGCATTAAAACCATTGCCTTTTATATTAAAATTGCAGTCAATCTGTAATTTTATCATAATTTATTTGGAAATTGTAACCATCAAATGAATTCCCACTCAAGATATTTGAACTCCACTTGCTTTGCAGATTGTGGATACAAATTTTTACATATACACCACTGGTTTGCTATGACATATCATGCGGAATGAATTTTGGTCATGAGAGGATGTAATAGCAAGGTTGTTGGGTTGAAACTCACTGGTCAGCACTGCTGTTCTCAGCATTCCTTGGACTTTTTCAGCTTTGTTGTCTGTCATCTCCTCTTTGAATGCAATTTGTGTTACACCTATCCATTCTTAGACAATATGTCATTTACCTCAACTTGCTGGGGAAATGGTATTGCCCCCTTTGACAGCATTACAGATTTGAAATGGTTGTCCATATTGCAGCTGTCAATGTAATTATTTACATGTCAAAACATATGCAAGAGGTGGCAGTGTATTGGGAAAAATCCTTTGGTGCAATGTGATCAAATCTGAAATAGAAGTCCCACGTGAATCCATCATCTGTAATGCCATCTTCTAGGATTCAATCACCAATTATTTTCAATTTTCCACTTTATGAATTTTTGTATGCATTTGTCTTGTATTTTGCAAGTCTGCTAATTGACAGAAAAATCCTGTTTCCAAACATACCACATCCAGTCATTATTTTCCCATCTTTGGTTTGTTGTTCATTCTTACTTTGTAGTTGGAATTATGATTGTTGCATTTAGTTGCAGGTCATAGATTGGAGTTGGAGCTGACTGGTTCTGGGACTGCTGTCTTGTCAGGGTGAACAATTTCAACTTTCATGTGACATCTAGACCATTCACTGTCTCCTGCATCTTCACAACACACACATTCATAGGCATATTATTCCTCTTGCTTCCTCTAATCTCTTTTCAAGTTCATCCTCTCTTCCACTAACTGGTCTTTCATACAATTGTAATTGTTGTTTTGTTCCTTTTCACTCAAGTTATTGACTTCAAATTTTCTATGATGGGGCTTGTTACATCAATGATTGCTTCTTTTGATACCTATTGTCATTGTCATACTCAATGAGGTCTCTGGGTAATAAAGTAAATCCCATAGAATAACATCCTTTGTCATACTCACTGTCATCATGATTTTGGAATAAGTTATTTCAGGTTTGGTGATTGGTGATATCCTCACTGGAAAAATGATATTTTTGCCTTTGTTTTGAGTAGAATCATCTTAAGCAAAACAAATAGGCATGGTACCATCCTTTTTGACATCACTGATATTGATGTTGTAAGGGAGAGTGGTGTTGTTTGATTCATATGGAGTTCAACTTTCTTGAAGTATTCAAACATGAACATCACAACAGAGGATACCACAACCTGCAATGATTGAGTGTCCTGATTGTGGGGTAATGTTCAGAGGTTGCATTTTTTGTTGTTTCAATATCATATGTTGGCAATAAAAGGTAGCAAGAATGTTGCAACAAGTTACAGATTTAGTGCTATTTGGTTTGAATTGTTCATGTTGAATGAATTGTGCTGATATTTTATGAAGACAGATACAGCTGAGAGTTGGTTTGTGAGAATAAAATGACAAAAACAAACAAACAAAAAATTTCACAAGAAGGTGTTAAATTGAACATGATATAATGTACCAGATCAATAATAAGACATCAAAGAACAAAATGAAAAATGAAAAAAGAATGATGAAAAGTAAAAAGTGAAAAATTGCCTTAACAACTAATAAAATTAAGAGAGATGTTGTTGAGAGCTATTGAGATTCATCTCATTCAGTGGATGTCTTCTCTGCGTGTGTCAACTCCATCCAGAGTTCTTTTCTAAAATGGAATTACTCTACTTTTTGAAAGAAAGATTCCAGTTTTCCCACTATTGACTTCAGCCATGTAATTTAACCATCAACCTTGATGTATGTCATGAAATGATACTTTAAAATAATGTTTACCAAAGACCATGGAAACTGATTTTTCAATATGGTGATGCTGAATAGATTGGTATTAACTAAAATTTCAAATCGTTTATAAAAGGCATGAATCTAATATTGTCGAAATTGTGTACAACATAATATTTGAAATAAAATAAACAAGTTTAACAGGTGTTAAATAGATGGATTTATTTCCTCTGATTTTTCTTCATAGATTGTAAATTGCAGCTGTAACTTTTTAATTAAGAAAGATCTCAATGAAAATGTAAGAAAAAATTATCAATAAATGTAAGCATGAAAAGTGTTGATTAATATTAATTATCATTGCTTTCTATAAATCACAAAAAGAAAATTGAAATTCTACAGAAAAATGTCCATATCAAGAATATTCATGTTATAATTTAGCCAGAGACAAAGTTTTCCAAAC
>JALLPE010000598.1:0-16130 GCA_036940025.1 Conticribra weissflogii | reverse complement strand
TGTCACCATTCACGAGTTAGAACACAGTGGGACCCAAAGCAGTAATTTAAAAAATTACCAAAAAAAATTACCACTCTAAAAAATTACCGTTTACCGAGTCCTACCGGGTAAAATACCGTAAAAACCAGTAAAACACAGTAATAACACGGTAACTGCAAACCTAGTTTGCCTAATCAATGTCAGTCAGCAACATATCCCTAAGAAAAATTGAAGTTTATCAGCATGACATATCCATCTTCAAAGCCTGCAATTGATGCTTCCCACTGCTGTCTAATAGTGCAATGTCTCCCCCTGCAATATCTACCCCCATTGACATTTACCCCTGCAATGTAGCAATCTCATGGTGAGACATATTCCCCTGTGACATCTGCCATCAACATCTCCCTTGCAATACCTCCCCCTGTTGCCATTTTTTGTTTTGTTTTGATTGTAGATTGTTGTTGTTGTTGTCTTGCAACTTGCTAAGGGTGTAGACCTTTGTTCTGCTTTAAATCAGTGATAAACCCCAGTAATGTTAATGTTGTGACCAGCCACATCCTGAGGTGCAACCAGGAAAAACTCATGTGTTATGACTATTGTAGCAATAGGGTGATTTTCCCTGGTGCTTCAATGAATAACTTGTTTTCAACAGATTTTTTCCACCATCAGACAAGCTGGGACAATGCAGGAAAAATAGAGGCCTAAAATCCAAAAGTACTGGAATTTCTAACAACAAAACTAAATCTATTCAATTCTTTCCATCAGCAAGAAACCATGGTAAGTCAAACAATTTAAAACTTTACTGTGAAAATAGTTTTGTTTTCAGCCAATTGAAAAATTATTGACCATGACATGGCATAGCTATTTTACTGGACCAATTCAAACAATAAAATGTGACCTTCATCTGTGTTGTAGGGCACTGGCCTCTCTTAGATTCCACCAATTTAGTATATTATGAGCAAAAAATAATTATGATTGAAAATGTCTGATCAGTTTTTCCTTATTCTGGTATAAGTGTGGTATAGAATACAAAAACTGGTATATGGCTTGTCATAAGGCATTTATTTATACCACTAGTAGAAATGACTATTTTTGAATGGTATTTTGATGGTATGTGTTCTTATTATGCATGTATGGAACTTTTTTGCTGTGACCTAAAAACTATTGAATGAAATTAGTTAAAAATAAAAAACTCATCATAATATTCAGTTCAAACAGATACATCCACAAAAAATAAAAAACATCTTAGATTACATCTATGCAGGTAAGGATGTTTCAGCTGCACACACACCCCTCTTCTACTACTTCAACATGGCAGATCACTTTGCAATTATTTTTTACTTTGGAATTGATAATTAAAAATCTGGATTTGTAATTGCATTTCTTTGTGAAAGAATCAAACAAAACATCCAAAAAAGGACTTGGAGTTTGCTAATGATCAACAGAATTTTTTGTCTTCATGAGGGTGTGTCTGGCTGATGTCCTCCACACAACATGGGTTCAAAGGCAAATCTTGAGTTTGTGTATGCATCCCAATACAAAACTCTTTTTTGAGAATCCTTGTCATTTTGATATTTTGCCAACATTTTGCCAACATTTTGCCAATATATTGCCAATATATTGCCAATATATTGCCAATATATTGGCAAATTTGGCCAAATTTGGCCAAATTTGGCCAATATTATCCCAAAATTTTCCCAAAATTTTCCCAACATTTTCCCAACATTTTCTCAACATTTTCCCAACATTTTGCTGACATTATCCACTAAGCTAGGCAGAGGACTTTTTTGAACTACATTGTTCTTTAGAATTGGTGGTTGTTTGGAGGTCAAGCTAGTAATATTGAATGAAGAGTTGTGCAAAAGCAAGAATGAAGAGAGAAGTATTGGCAGGATTGGATTTAGTATATATTGCCTGGACAGAGAGGAGAAATGGAGTAATTCTGAGTATGGCGTTTTGCATCCACAAAGGTGATAAAATTCAGTAACTATGAGAATGGACTTGACCTTTGAGGAACTCAGACCCTTTGATTCCATGGAACTTACATTCATTGGATGCAAAAATCAATTTTTCCAGTCGTTGTGAGGTGTGAGGCAGAAATCCTGGTCCCCCAATGCAAGGAATGTCTGGGCAACAGCCTGTATGTAATCTTCACTCAATTGAGTCCAGATGGGATGACTGTTTGTAGAAATATCTGGAACAAACTTGGTCAAGGAAGACTTGTAAGACTGGTATTTTGTTGTTGACAATTTGGAGAAATTGGTCAAGGGCCAAGTCAGTGTTGAATGCAACAATTTTGTCCCTTGCTCTGACAGTGCTACAGGCTTGGCTAGTAGAGACTCCCATGGCAACTGTTTGTATAGCAATGCATAGATGATGGAAGAAATCATCTCTTTTGACAGAGTCTAGACCTAAAAGTTTATTTGTAGAAGGAAAACCCAGAACAAGATGAGAGCAGATTAGCACAAAATAATGCAATAACACAGGAGAGACAGAGTCTGTCACAATGTTGGATCTGTTGCAGAGGAAATCAAATAGTGGAAAATAGTAATGGGTAAAGGTGGAGGTCAAAATGGGTGCATCAGATACATTTTAGCTGAGATAGTTGATTTGCTGGCTTTATTTCTCCAAAAGGTTTTGGCAAGATTGTTGTTTTTGCTGAGGACTGTGCATCCATACACCTCAAATAATTGTGCAACATAGTCTATGTGTAAGAGTCCTAATTTTACATCTGAATTAGTGAGGTTCCCTTGGGATTTGTTAGCAACGCCAATCAATCCTGGATGTGATCTGACCAATGGAGGCACCAAAGAAAAGGGGTTTTGTTTTGTTGGTCCCAGGAAGATGCAGTCTGCCCTGGAAGCCAAATACAGCCAATTCCTGTTCCAGAGGCATCATAATGGCATTCAGCTACCAGTGCCTACAGAATGATCTCCATAATCTATGTGGGTATGAAGTGTGATCATTTATGGAAGTTGTCCATGGCAATGTGGACTCCTTTGGGGAGGTGAAAGGATGTCCAGGATTGCTTGTATGAGTGGCTTGGAGCCAGCTGAAGAGATTATGCAAGTCAGGGAGTGCAAGCATCATAAACCAGAGCTTGCCCAGGACTTTGCTGGCAGTGCTCAGGTAGGTGGATAATCATGTTAGTGGTGTTGATGACCAAGACAAGAACAAGCTTGTTTTGTCCCAGGTTCTGTCACCTTGAAGAGTTTCTTGAGGGAAATGGTTTGTGTTTCTGTGGAGGGCTATTGTTGATGGGAGGGCAAATGACTAAGTAGGTGGAAGGTATAAGGAACTTTTCTACCTGCCATAGGTGAGGGTGCTGGGAAACACTGAAGGAGTAGTTGAAAAATGTATCAACATATTGGATGGGGTTGGTATGGTTGGGTAGGGAGGGGTTACAAGGGATGACAATGGTGTGGATGTTGCAATCAAGTGTAATAGTATCAAGGGCAGCAGCAGCAATATCAATGATGTGCAGCAGCAATGTTGTGTTCACCAGAGTGTAACATTTGATGTATTGTAATGGTTTTTGTGACTGTGCAGAATAGAGGTGGGCTATTCTTCTGGCCCATTGGTAATACCAAAGGGAATGCAACATGTGTGTTGTGTCAGGCCAAGTTGGAAAAGTGAGAGCCAAATTTGGAGCCTCAGTTGGTAACAGACCGATCCAGTATAAGCCATCACTCATGTTTCAAAATATTGAGGAAAACCAATAAAGTAGAATGGAGGATTTCCTGAAGAAGGCAGTTGATGGTATATTGGAACTGTATCACGTTTTGCAGTGCCAATGGTACAATCTGGTGCTGTGGCCAATGCAATGTGTCTGCCTGTCTTGCTGTAATTCAACCTGACAGTGAGAAGCAAATATTTGGGGAAGGTTCATGCAATAGGGGCCTAGAGTGTGGTCCATTGTACTTTGGCCATCATGTCAGTGAAGTCTTCCTCAAAGAACCCAATATGGGCAGTTTCAGTCTTGCCACAGAGAAGTGTGGAAGGCATTGCTGTCCTAGGGTGCCAAGTGGGAGTGGATTGGGGCCTCATTGGTCTTAGGGTGGGTGGGGGTGTGTGGAAAGCAAAATGTGGGATATTTTGATGATGTTCAAATTTTCTTTTCCCTGGCTAATATGGACAGACTCCTTCCATCTCACTTGTTGGAGAAAAAACACATAGACTGTAATTGACTTACACAATGTGGCTCTGGGGTGTAGATGGGGTTTGGTGACAGTAGGGTTAATGTAATTGGGTGTAAATTTTGGTAAATAGTTAATGGTAAACTTAACTTAGAACCCCTCTGTATGAGAGTCAATCACTTTTGGGTAATGTTTGTTGCACTACTTCTGAAATGGATGATATTCTACAGTATATTCTTATGCAAATGGGCAGTCTGGGTTGCACATGCCATTTGTATGGTATGTGAGGCACATAATGCATCAAGTTTTGACTTCAGGCAGTGTTGGAAAGTTGTCTTTGGTGAATTTTTGTGGAGTGTGCAAGTTTTGACTCCTCTGCCATTGGCCAAACACCAATTGAAGATTCTGAACATTGCAACATTAATGGTTGGAGGTGTAGCTGTTGAGTCAATGATGTTTGAGCAGACAATGTGTCCCTGGGCAGCCCTGGAAAAGGTGTGTTGTCTGCCACAAGATGACAAAGAAAACAAGTTATATTGCTGGTGGCAGACTCATTGCCTGAAATGAGCAGTTTTGGAGATAACTGGGCCACTGGGATAAAAAGAAGTAGTTGATGTTGTGCTTCCAAGCTGGCAGATGGCATGCTTCCAATGAGGAAGAGATTTCAAGAGAATCAAATGGTTAGAAATTCTGGATGATTATTGTGTAATTACAAGGAGAGAATGTTTAGCAGGAGGGCTGGGATTAGTGTATTTTGTAGTAGGTATGGGTTGTTGCAACATGCCAACTCTGCAATGTTGAGTACCACCATACATAAAGCCTTTATTGCATTTGCAAGCAAGTGATTCAGGTATACAGCCACAAATTCTTGATCTGTCTGCAGACAAAGGAGATGTAGTATTCCCACAAATTTTCTACCAATTGTGATTTTGCAATGATATGATCATGTCATGCTTTATCAAGTTGAAGTTATTGTTGGTGTACAATGACACCTAAACCTTAAGCTATTAAATTATGTTGTATATTTTGGGCATAATGCTAAAGGGTTGGGAAATGGTGGGAAACAATCATGCTCAAGTGATTGAGGAGGATGAGGTTTTTGTCTAGGGCAAGTATCCTCTACTGGTGCAGACCATTTGTCTGCTTTGTGAAATATGGTGAGGCTAAAGAAGTGGAGAAGGGCATGGCAGCAATCATGCAAAGCATTAGCTTCAATCATGGGGTAAGCATCCATCCAGAATTGTCATGGTATAATACCATTTGCATATGGAAGTCACAATCCATCAACAGTGTGCCAAACAGGGACAGTGTGTTGGGTTTTCATGGATTACTTGCCAGCATCATTCACAGAATATGGTCCTAAATTGAGTTCCAGATTTGCTGTCAAGACAGTGATGAAAGCCTGAACAGTGGGTGCTGTGTATGCATTTATTTTGAGAGTGATGACATTGTCAGGGCATTCAACAATATAAATAGTACTTTTCATAAGTTTCCCTTCCAATGTAATTCAGTATGTGTCACCACAAGTTGTTGTCGCTCCGAAATGGACAGAGATTAAGTCAAGAATGCACAGCTGAGACAGCTGTAGCAACTATAAAGCAATGCTGTACCTGTGACTGCGCTACTTGATTTTTGATTGCTTTTGTTGTGGCATTATTTGCAGCTTTAGCAGATCATGCTCACATTGTTAGAGTAGTGCAGCAAAATTAAAGCAAGTGGTGTCCTTGTTGGGGTCATTAAAAAGGGTGTTAGTGGCAAAACTGGTGAAAAAAGGTCCAGGAACAGTGAGGTTGCCACTGCATGGGAGTTGTGCTGATGGGTGAATGATGGTACAAGCAGTGAAAGGAGCTGTTGTGCACACAGTGGCTGGCAATAAATTGTGATTCCTACATCGCGTGCCGTTTGCTGTGATTCTTAGTCGTGGGCTCCGTGAGCAAAAAATCGGTCTATCACCTCAAATTTTAGATCATAAAAAAATAATATGCCAAATTTCCATCTTACTTACCGAATTATGATCTTTTCTGCCACTATTTGTTCTTTGACGCGATTGAGATTTCAATAACTTGGGACCTTAATATTTTTAGTCTAAACAATTACTCAGCACTAAGTGTTGTTGGACTTTCTCAAGACGGGCTCTTGGTTGTGGACGAGCAATCACGCGGACCTCATTGTGCGGTCCCATATCCACGAGCCTGGGACAACAACATAATTGGCTTCATCAAATCGGTCGCCAGACAGAAACTCATCACCATGCCGCCGAAGAAGCGCAACCTGGAAGACGGTACCGGATACGGTGGTCATCAAGGCGATACGAAACGCCTCACCGATGGCCTTAGAAAAGCCGAGCAAAATTGGCTCATTGAGGATGCAAATAATATAAACTTCCTAACGAAGGCGATGAGGGATATTCAAGATAAGCTCCTTTTAACCGACGATTGGGAAAGTATTGATGCTTTAGTATCGGAAGTGAACAGAAACCGGATCGTCAGTATTCTTGCTCATGTTTTCCGAAACCAAGTTCCAACTGACTGGGAAAAACGCAAGGATTTGTACATTGCCGCGTTGAATATTTGTCGGACCCTCTCATCTGACATTCGGCTTGGGATTATGTTCGGGAAGAAAGATGATCAAGAAAAAATTTTATTTTGGCTAATGGATTTCAGTAAGCAGGCCGAGGAAATTTTGAATCGAGAAGCGGGTGTTGAAGAAATATGGAGTGATCCTAGCCAACAGGGCGACATGCTGCTTGCCACTCAAGTTTCGGAGGCTGCGCGCCTTGTATTGAGATCATCAAACAGGTCTCTCGCAGGTCATGAAGAGGCGGAGTTGTCAATTTTTTCTAGAAGCGAACGATATTTGGAAGCATTGGGACCGCTACGCTTTGGAACTGTGGAAGAAATACCCAATGTGAGCAAAAATTTCATCTATTTTTCCGCAAGACATGAAGAGTCTTACTTGTGATTCATTTTGATTGTTGAAAAAAATACTTCTCCAAAAAAGCATCATTTTCTGAAGAATTCTCAAGCCGCAACTTCAACGGCAAACTCGCGCCTTTTATTCAAAGAGCTGACAGCGTACAGAAATGCTTTACCAGTGGAATATGGTAGTAGCTGTTTTTGCCGAGTCATTGATAGTAGGCTTGATTTATTACGAGTGATGATCACAGGCCCAGATGATACACCGTATGCAAATGGATGTTTCTTCTTTGATATTTTCCTCCCGACATCATATCCTCAGGAAGCCCCCAAAGTTCAATACCTCACTACAGGGGGAGGGAGAATTAGATTCAATCCAAATCTATATCACTGTGGAAAAGTGTGTCTCAGTTTGCTGGGCACATGGTCGGGACCTGGCTGGATCAGTGCACAGTCCACTTTGTTACAAGTTATTGTGTCGATCCAGTCTCTCATACTCGTTCCTGACCCACACTTTAACGAACCAGGCTGGGAAATCGCAAGAGGAACAGAAAACGGTAAAATGAAGTGTGATTTATACAATAAGAAAATCCGCGGCTACACAATGACCGTTGCCGTAGAGTCACACCTGACCAGTATCTTGGTAAAAGAGAATGCGTATCCCGAGTTCGAATCTCCTATGATTGAGCACTTTTTAAAAAAGCGCAAGTCGATCGAAGAGGATTTGAAATCTTGGGTTGAGAGCGACCCTTCGCTTTCAGCTAAAGCATGCAACATTTCGAAACTGCTTTCTCGACTTGAAAGTCGAGAGAGAGAGTCAAAGAAAGCTGCGGCGCGATTAATGCACAGAACCAAATTAATTGCTGCATCAGCACACGCCTCTTCTCAATCTAACCCTGATGAGCCCATTTTTGTTGACGATACAGACGAAGTCGAGTTCAAATCCAGTAAAAGAAGTGCAACACCTAGCAACGCCAATGACGTTGTTGATTTGACAATCTGAACAAATATATACCATCAAATCGATGGTGTAACTATCTTGAAAAATTTGCTTGTGCCCAATCCACTATTGTAAGTGCGACGCGAGATACGAGCAATGATTTGATATGATAATTTATATGTAGGAATATTCACTACGTTACTAATGAGTCAACAACAAACTTGATCATCTTCTCATTTTTGGGATGATGCTCAACTCGCTATATTATTTTTCTGACATAAGTATTTTTTGAATAATTCGTCAATTGATTCATTCACAGCTCGCAATCCGAGCAACATTCGCAAAAAACTTTATCGCAATCCGCCACCAAAACAGCAAGATTTCCATTGGAAGGATCTGTAGGAATTCCCCGATTGGAACACACTTGCGACGGCATCATGCCATTCAGATTCAAATCTGTAAATGCGGCAAACACTAATGCCTTAAGCTCTCCGAGCTCTGTGGGTATGGTCCCGCTAAATTCATTGCTATCGAGCTGTAGAAATTTCAAGCTCTCTAGCATACCGATTTTGGTTGATATCGTACCACTTCGACGAAAAAAGGAAGTAACAACCCTGAGGGAAGGCTTCATTTTCCATCAAGAAGAATAAAAAACATGGTATCTTACCTAAGCATGTTGTTGTTCAGGTCGAGTTCGTTTAGATTACTCCAATTTTCGAAGAGTTTCCCGTCCAATGTGCCAGAGAGATTGTTGAAGTCTAAATCTGTCGGAAGAGGATCAAGTGGAATTTTAATTCAATCTCCCAATATCAAATGTAGTGGCAGAGATTGACTTACCGAGAACAAGTAGGTTTCTCAACGAAGAGTATTCAAGCGGTATTGTCGATTGTAAATTCCCTTTTTGCAACGCCAAACGTTTCAAAACAGAAAGCTCTTTCAATTCCATGGGCAACGTGCCACTCAAACCATTTTCCTCTACAATTTGAAAAATGCACAAAATATGATGCAAGTGTCGTAAAATTAATCGAGAGTCTTTCAGCTTTTTCGAAACGACGCAACAAAAATCCTTACTCACCAAATGAAATTTGATTTATGCACAAAGGGCACTGAATATCGTCTGAAGAAGTACAGGAAACACCGCCCCATTCGCATTCTGTAATGGGAGTCAACCACGCATCCGACCCAGAGACATCACCCGGTGCGAAATTGCTCTCTATGGTGCAATCGTCGTTTGCTTTTTCGATTTCATCGAAGTCGCCCAAGCCTGATGGTGCTCTGCATTCGTTCCAAGTATCTCCTCCGACACTGTAGTAAAATACCGCGGCAACGTATCTTTGAATCAGATCTTTTTCCTTTTGGGGACACAATCGCAATGAATCATTATTGATAATCCAATCCGAAGCCAGACTTTGAGGACTTTCGGGATCACTTAAGTCATCTTGGTTTGAGACAGCGTTGATGATATCTAACATGCGCTCTGTCCGGATTTCATTTGTAAGCCCACAATTTCCCGTTGGGGTAGAAGTGATGGGTGATTTCGTGGGTGTTTCTGTAGTTGGTGATTTCGATGGTGACTTTGTCGGTAATTGTGTTGGTGATAGGGTAGGAAAGTTTGTTGGTGATTTTGTAGGAGGCGATGTTGGTGATTTTGACGGCGATATGGTCGGTGACTTAGTTGGAGGCGAAGTTGGTAGATTTGATGGCACCCTAGTTGGTGTTTTTGAAAGTTCTCTGGTCGGTGATATCGATGGCGTTTCTGTCAGTGAGTCTGATGGAGAGTTCGTCGGTGAAATTGATGTTGTCTTCGTAGGGATTGAGGATAGATTTTTGGTTGGTACGACAATCGGTGTTGTAGTTGACGAAGAATTGATTGGAAATTTCGTAGGAATGTTTGTCTCAAGCGGTTCGGTAGGTCGATCTGTAGGAATGTTTGTGGAAAGAGGGGGCGAAATCGGTATATTTGCCTGAAAGAAAGAAGGGTGTGAAGGAATATGGAAAATTCATCAGTTGAAATTGAGAGTTAATGAAAAAGATGAAGGAACAAAAACGGACAATAAATGAGTATACTCACCACTGTTGACGGTTGCTCCGTCGGAACGGATGTTGATTGATATACTGATTCAAAAGAAGGCGACGGAGTGGGACTCTTTGTCGGCGACAAAGACACATCATTATTCTCCGTAGGTGATTCAGCCAATATCATCGAGAGCTGTAAATACCTCAGAGGTATGATCGATTCGCCTCCAAAATCATCGATTATACCGCCGTTGATAATGTTCTTCATATTCCGATTCGACGCAGAAGCATTGGAGCCTAATAATGCACCATGCCGAGAAGAACTGTTCTTCCTTCTCGCACGTAACAGACTCTTAGCATCTACAACTTTGACTTCCGGACATGACGCCAGCGTGATGGCAAGTAGAAAACTGGAACGAGATTGAGCGGAAGGCATTGTGGCAAAACTTATGGTTATGTTGAAAGCAGAGGCCGAATTGGACGCATTCCTACTTGACTTCGTTTTGCGTTTGTAGTGGGATGCAATACATGCCACAATTGATAGTCGACACCTAAGTTAGTTGTCAGAGACAGCAATGAGTCGAGATATCGTGGTTCTTATAAATTGTTTTGATCAATATTATTTTTACATGTGTTTCGAGTCCTTCTATGTGGATCTCGATTTGCATGTGAAACAAACTCGCTGTTCCGGATCATGTGATTCGCAACTCTCTGTAGAGAGAGACTGAGAATATTCGCTGTAATTGTTGAATTAAGGAAATATAACATTGCTTAGGTACTTCGTGATTGTATTGCACGAATAGTTTTTTCTGTCAAAGGAATGCATGTGTTTTGACTCCTCATTGTGGCAATCATTAAAGTGGCGCCGTCAAACAACTAACTATGACTGTAATTCAACGCATGTTGTGGACTTTCTTGCGTTCGCCAATAAAAACAAAACATAAAATTGTGGGGTGCTGTCGATAGGTCTCTAGGTAGTAGAGGGTCAAAATAGTATTGTACTTTCGTCGCCTAAAAAATATTTTAGCTGTAGCAACAATCGAAATAATAGGAACATCACAAAATTGTCGGATGTATGTAAGATATTTTTTTCTCTATATGTATCTTATTGTATATATTGGTAATAATTGTACATCCGAGTACTCCCAATTTTTAAGATATGCGTTGACTTGTCGATTTAGGAATTAATACAATCTTCTTTGACACATCTTCTCAATTTTTTATGTCATTCACACAAAAATGACGTGTACGTCAGTGGAATTTGTGTCTGCTGAGATTTTGATATTTTTATTCTGCAGCGCTGTTTCAGGAGTTTTACAATATACATTATTCTACTTCAGAATCTCATCCAAGGCCCCATAGTCAAAATAATAAAATAATAGGTATTCCACCATGACAGCTGCGACAAAACCTAAAAAGTTCCTCAACGACCCCTCCCAAGCCGTCGACGAGTTCATCGCCGGCCAACTCCTCCAATTCCCCAACCATCTCCGCAAACTCTCCAATCACCATGTCCTCCTCCACTCTTCGTTCGTCACCACTGCCGCCCACCCGAACAAACAAACCGTCTCCCTCCTCTCCGGCGGAGGATCCGGCCACGAACCCTCCCACGCCGGCTACATCGGCAGCAACCTCCTCTCGGGCGCCATCCTCGGAGGAATCTTCGCCAGTCCTCCCGTCTCTTCCATCCTCGCCGCCATCCGGGCCGTGACGCTTCCCTCCTCTCAGGGTGGGAAGGGGTGTCTCCTCATCGTGAAGAATTACACGGGAGACAGATTGAATTTCGGCATGGCGTGCGAAATGGCCAATGCGGAGGGACGTGCCGTGAAGATGGTGGTGGTGGCGGATGATTGCGCCATCGAGAGGAAGAAGGGCATTACGGGGGCGAGGGGCGTGGCGGGGACGGTGCTGGTTCACAAAGTGGTGGGAGGGGCAGCTGGGAGGGGTATGAGGTTGGAGGAAGTGGCGGAGGTGGGGGAGGTGGTGGCGAGGAGCGTGAGTAGTTTGGGCGTGGCGTTGGATACTGTGACGATTCCGGGGGCGGAGAGAGTCAATAATCGATTGGCGGGGGAAGGGATGATGGAGGTGGGGTTGGGGATTCATGGAGAGGCGGGAATGAAACAGTGTCCTCTGATGAGTTGTGATGACATTGCGAAGGAGATGTTAACGACGATTCAGAAATATGGGAAGGAGGTTGATGGGGAGATTAAGCCGCTCTATGGGTCAGGGGATGAATTGCTAGTTTTGGTAAATAATTTGGGTGGAACTTCCAATTTCGAAATGTCGCTGCTGGCTAGGTCGTTGGTGACGCAACTGGAAAGTGATGGATGTAAAGCGACCAGAGTTCTTGTAGGAAGCTACATGACTTCGTTTGATATGCAAGGGGCGTCTGTATCAATACTTCCTTTAAAAGGTGAAGTTACAAGTAAAGAAATTGTTTCTTTGATCGACGCGGATACCGATGCTCCGGCATGGGCTAAAGTGGATGTATGGTGCGATGTCTCTCAACGACCTTCTAAAAGTGAGGTCCCGGAAGTTGTCGTTGAATCATCTGCCTGCAATGATTCTGGATCTGCCTCACTACCACCGGTCCTTGTAGAACATTTTTCCACCGTTGCAACCACAATCATTTCTCAGTGCTGCACTGCCCTGATTGAAGCGGAACCAACACTCACAAAATACGATACCATCGTCGGCGACGGAGATTGCGGCATCACCATGGCCCGTGGAGCGAAGGAAATCTCGCAACGTTTAGAATCCAAGACACTTCGTATCGACCACCCATCTCTCCTTTTCTCCGATTTGGCCGATGCCGTTTCCGCTTCCATGGGTGGAACATCCGGAATTTTGTTGGAACTCATGTTCCGCAAGGCCAGTACAACATTGCTGCAAACTGCTGGAGAGGGTATCAGCGCGAAAGAACTGGCTATGGCGTTTAGAGCCGGTGCGGAGGCAGTATCCTTTTATGGTGGAGCTCAGGAAGGTTCTCGTACCATGTTGGATGCGCTGTTCCCCGCGTCTGCGGCATTAGTTGGAGATGGATCCGTTGTGGATATCAAGTGTGCTGCCGAGGCAGCAAGGAAAGGTGCAGAAGCCACTGCGGCAATGGATCATGCGGAGGCGGGACGTTCGAATTATTTGTCAAAGGAGGTTCTAATGGGAACCCCTGATCCGGGTGCCGTTGCAGTTGCTGTGGTTCTTGAGGCTGTTTCTAAAGTTATTGCATAGGTGAACCATAATATGCAATGCTAAATAATGATTGTCCTCCACTCTTTGCTTTCTGGACTCCGAATTTCGATTGCATTTGAAGACCAAAAAATTCTAAAAAGAATGCGTGCAAGAATGTAAAACTTAATTAATACAAATAGGACTTTACCGAAATACTAGCAGATCTAAAGATATTACTCAGCCCCAGTTCCAAACTGAACCACGCCAAATCTTCCATTAACCATCCAATCATCATCCAAACTCTTGGCTCTCTCCACCTGCTCCTTATCCATACCACAACCGACCTCCGCTTTCAAAGTCCTCAAAGAGCACACTGGACAAGGAAAGTAACAACCCACAACATCCTGAAATGGCGAAGAATAATCCCAATATCTGTCGCCTAACAACCGACGGTAATTCGCATCTCCCTTTACAAATGCCAAATCACACCTCTCCTTCATATCCGACCTCAAAGGATCGGGCATTTCCCACATCGGAGACGGCTGCACCCAAAAATTATCCTCGTGGCAAACCCATTTGCCAGCATCCAAATACTCCTTCCACCTCAACCCAGCCGCATGGGCATTCGGATACGTCTCCTCCGACAACGACGCGTAATGTTCCACGGTCTCGAGCAAATCCTTCTCCAATGCATCCGAAACGAAGGTCGGATGACTCTTCAACTGAAAGGTCACCACCTGCGCCACCCCACTGGCCACCAAGTGATCCGCCAATGCCAAATCCGTGACCAATTCAAATCCGGCGTTGTCGACAATGATATCAATCTTTCCATCGCCACGCTCTCTCAATTTTTCACAATGATCCGTCAAAACGGCCGTGTCATCATGCAATAGATTTTCGTCTGCGGCATGCAATATTTTGGCAAAGACGTCCAACGAAGAGTTTTCGGCATCGGCGGGCCAGATGGATAAATCCATCTTATTTCCCCAGAGGGCGAATGCCGCGGCGAGTGCCACTCCCTCTTTGGTGTGGGGAAGGGACACGATTTTCTCCAGCATGTTCTCAGCGGATTTGACGGACGATTCCAAACCGGCGCGTTTGGCCACTTGGAATGGATCGTAGAGATAAGTGTCGGGATTGGATTTATCGTAATATCCAATAGCTTCGATGAGCCTGCGATAAGCATAGAATTCGGTGACCAACCACGGAGCCGAGAGCCAGGTATCTCCTCTTTCGATGTAGGGAGCCAGGATGTCGTGCCACTCACGCTCCTCTCGGGCAATCACCTCAGGAGAACGACCGTCGGTGATTTCATCGACGGGACTGAGGTGTGTTAGTTTGGTGTTGGCGGCATCGTCCAATTCTTTGCGGAGGATATTGAATTTTTCGAGAGCGGTGGCGAAGGGAGGGGAGTTGAAGGCTTCTTCGTTTTCTTCGTATGTTCTTTGGAGGATTTCTTTGTTGAGGCGGCGGCTGAATGGCGTGCAGATGAATGAGTTGCATTAATTTTTGTTTTTCGAAGGGAGGAGAGCGGGAAGCATTATTACACGAGAACATTATTTTCATATGACAGAACACGTAACACGTATGGAACGTTCGATGCAGTTAGAAAATGGAATATGGTACGATACGCAATCTCTAAAGGAATTAATCATGTAGAAACTAACCTCATGGTATCATACGCCCAAGTTCCCGGGGTAAGAGACAAAAGGGGATCGGGAATGGGCAGATTAGGCAAAGGATTGCCTGTTTTGGAACACGTGGTCGCAGAGGCGGCAGCGCTGCTGGTGGATGTGGTGGCAGGCTTCGTCATGGTGGAGAACAGCTTACCAGGGACAAACGCCTTAACGATTGGTGGGGATTCGTTGTTTAAATAGTTGAGTGAAAGCAGCTGAGCTAGAAGGGTGCCTCCACCGAGCTTCATGGTGCCGACTGACGTCGTCGTCGAGATGACGGAAATTACGATGAGATTATTGTACTGTATTATTTTTCCCTTCTCTTCGTGGAAAAAAATCAATGGAAACTACCTTTCAATCCTTTTTTTCCTCAAATATTTGTAATATTTGAATATCAAAATTAAAGGCACCTAAACTTGGTCATCATGCATCTGGTACAATACCGTATGTGAGTTTGAAACGACAATATTAGGCGAAAACCAAGCCTGACTCTTATTTTGCCAGCAATGGATTAATTTCTTCAGCTCAAAATATCTCCAAAACGAAAGCTTTTTATGTAATCCCAGTCCGAACTGACTTGCAGGGATTTCGGAGAGGTTTATTATAATAGGAGGTTAACTATATTGTACAATAGAGTTTTATGCCACATTGCAAAAGCAATATGCCCAATGGCAAAATAAAATTGATGTTTGCTTGCTTTTCTCTTTGCCACAACTCATTTATTTCCCAACACATCCTCTATGGATGATGTTGCCCAAGCCCCTGGATGAAGAGTGCAGCAAAGATTATATTCTAGCACCAAACCATCAAAGTCCCTTGTAAAATGCATGCTGTTTTTTCATCTTGAGGTCAAAGAAAAATGCTCTCATACAATAAGTCATTCAGATTATGAAGAAGCTTGAAATGGAGTCAAAAATAACCATGTCATCATCAAGCACCAGTGACAAAGATTTGTATTATCCAGAGAGGAGACAACACAGGGACAGACATGCTGAGTAATTTTTGGACCTGGTGCCTATGATACCAAAGTGAATGAACCCATCATGATAAAAATACGGAACAAATTTATAAAACATACATTCAAGCCCAGAAAAGTAATTGCATCATCAATGTGGAAAAAAGTAAATAATTAGGCTTATAAGCATGCAACATGTTGGTATTAAACTGACAGAAAAGAGGTTGACTAATTTTGTGATGAGCCAGAAGGGTGGAATGGTCAATGCCAAACTCAAGAAGTGCATTATTACATCACTTCTAGGTTATCAGTTACCCTGGGTAATGCCCAATTACCCCTCAGTTT